>JABUQX010131955.1:7500-12500 GCA_015478945.1 Trachelipus rathkii
TTACTATATTTATATATTATATATATAATATATATATAATCATTTATATACTATTATATACTATATTCTTTTTTTTTTTTCTTTCTTTCTCTCCCAGTGAAGCGATCTCTTGCATGCCTGGGTTTCCCCCAGCCCGCCCGGCCCCAAAGCAATCCTTCTCCAGACATCCCCTCTCTCTGCACTGTTCCACATTCTTCTCTCCAGCGCACTCATATTTTTGGTAGCTGACATCTTTCCAGAGATTCATCCACACGATTCGCACCCATCTCTTCTTCGGTCCTTCCCTCGTTGGTCCTTTCTGCCCTCTGGTGTCGCATGTCCCATGGCTTTTTTGGTTCGGCATTCTCTCCTGGGCTCACATCCTGCATCTCAGATGTACCCACCAATTCTCTATTGCTTCCGCGGACATCCATCTTCCAAGTGTCATCTTTTCTTCCACAGCCCTAAATCTTTCTCTAAGAAAACTTATCCTTATCTCTGTCCTCTCCATCCACGCCCACACTAGTTCTTAATATCCTTATCTCCGCCGCTTGTATTCTACTCTCCTCTCTTCTCGTTGTTGTCTATGTTTTCGCTCCGTACAGCAGTGTCGGAGTCAGTATGCTGTGTTATAAATCACTTTTTAACCTCACTATTCCGATGTTTCTGTCTTTTTCAATGGGTATAGCCGCTTTCAATAAACTAATCCCATACTTTTCCAGTTCTTGCATAATCTCGCTCTCCTCACTTCCTCGCCCTTTCTTGTTAAACATCCTCCGAGATATATTGCACACAGTAATTTAAAATCGCCTTCACCTCCTCCTCTCTCCATCATTCTCATCCCCTCCTCATTTCCGCCGGTTACTGTTAATATCTCTGTTATTCTGTATGTTCATTCTTCCTCCCTGTCTTCCTCAAGCTCCTCCGCTAAACAACGTCCACCACCTCTCGAGTCGCCCCATCTCTCTCAGCTCCAACATGACAGACTCGTAAGCGGCGCATATTTCCGATGCCAATTATGTCACCCTTCAAAATTCTCCAGTCTCTCTTTCACTTTGCTTATCACCAACATTTAAAATATAATAATAAACAGCAATAATAATAAAAACACTTTCCTGCTTCACTCCTGTTTTTCACCCGTCAACGCATCTAGTCGTTCTCTGCACACTCAGTTCTGATACCATAAAGCTGCATTTGTAGATAACCATCCTTTTCTATCGCCTTCTTTAATTTACCCTTCACTCCATAATTCTCTCCATAGCTCTTTTTCTCCAGAGCTTTTTCCTTGGCACGGAATCTTCCTTGGCCTTTTGCAGATCGATGACAGGCTACAGAAGAATTCTTGCCATATTTCCGAGGCATCTTCTCCGCAGACCATCCTTCAGTTGTGAATAAGAGTGTCCGTCGTTCCCTCTTCCTTCTAGTACGCCTGGACTGTTTTTCTTACTCCGAGTCTTTTCGGCTCCCATCTTCTGCTCCAATCTCCTCCCCAATATCTTTCGTATATTTTTCGTCAGAATGGTCATCTAGTGAGATATACCCTATGATTATTACAGGGCTTCAGCATTCTCCCTTTACCTTTATATATCGGGTATTGATTATTGCTTTTGCCCCACCTTTGCCGGCACCTGTTCCCTCTCTCCATGCACTTGGTTTCATCAAACTGATTGATTCTCCTTTCAGCTCTCTCCTCCCTCCAACAACAACTCCCACGCCACTTCCATCCCTCTCCTGGAGCTTTACCCTTCTTCTTCCTTTTTATTGCCTCTTCATATTCCTCCATGCGTTAATCTCTCCGTCTTACTATCCTCTCTCTTACCTGACTCCCTTATCTGGTCTGTCAGCTTCTTCTCTGTGTGTCTCTTGTCTTCTACATTTAGCAGATCTCATAGTATTCACGGTCCCATCTAGTCATTTTCTTTCCTTCCATCTCATATGAATCTTCTTTCCGTTTCCTATCTTTTTTAGTAAAATTCTAGTACAATCTTTTGCGTTTTCTGATATCGCCTTCCATCTTAAAATAGCTTTTTCTTTCCCTTCGCCACAAATCTTTCGTTATTTCTCCTCCATTTTCTGGTTCTTCCATTCTCTTGCTCTCGCTCTTTATTCTCTCTGCCATCATTCCTTCCCTTCTTTTTTATTAAGTCTCCTCCCTTGCTGCCAGCTGTTTTCTTTTCAGCACACTATCCTCATTTCTTGTTGTTTTCTCTTGGAATGGCGCACGGAGAGCACGTCGCATAGATGTCTGCACTA
The DNA here is from genome assembly GCA_015478945.1 of Trachelipus rathkii. Lineage (NCBI taxonomy): Eukaryota > Metazoa > Arthropoda > Malacostraca > Isopoda > Trachelipodidae > Trachelipus > Trachelipus rathkii. The sequence continues at coordinate 9,733 of JABUQX010131955.1, forward strand.
GACGATTCCATGGTGTAGTGTCTCTTCTAGTACGCTCCTACCCATCTCTTACCAAGAGCTTTCTGCTGCCATTCCCCTGATGAAATGCTGGCCAGTCTTGCATTTTCTTTCCATTTCTTAGAGTTTCCTAGCATTTTTTCCCGTTCATAATTTTCGTTCCGTTTTCTTGTTCTGCCAACTTCTCCAGCTCTGATCACTGCCTCGTCATGCTACTGACATAATGCGGCTCGTATAAGCTCTGGTTCCCCTGTTGAACAGTGTGACTCATATCCGCAGGCACAACAGTCTATGATCGCATCCAAGAGCCTACTTCCGGAATCACCTTTACTTCTTTATATACCTTTTCACTCGAGACTATCATGTCAATCGAGTCTATCATCGATTTTTGATCGAATTGTTGCGTTTACCTGATTTCATCTATACCTCGTAAAGATTTGCGACTCTCTATGCTTGAAAAAACGTGTTTCATTATTATTATTATGATAGGTGGTTTCTCACACAAAAATCAATCAATTTCGGAAAGTCAAACACAAATTAAATTTCACTGGAAAAGGGTTATCCTCCATGGGTAACGCCGTGGACCGTCCTCTTTCGTCTGGTTATTTATAAATAAAAAAAAAAGACTATTATAGCATAATCTAAAAGCAATATTGTGGTAAGGGAATTTAGTGCATTAATAACAGATTTAAGTCGATATACAGATAAATGTTATTTACAGATATTTTTAACTTTAAACATAAAAATTCAAATCATAACTTACATTTTTCATGAATCTTCTAACAAAAGCTTAAGCTTATTCAGGCAAGAAATGTATTTCATGAACATTATATATTATTAATATTAGTTATATATTATAAAAAGTTATATATATATGTAATTATATTAAAAATTACATAAAATCATATAAAAACATTATGCCAATTATAAAGTTATATATTATAATTTTATAATTATATTTTTTTTAAAATCTAAAGAAGTATAATTGTTTATTAAATCGACAACGTTTCGGCCCGACTACAACGGCGAATATATTATTGATTAATTATTATCATGTATTATTATTATTATTATTCATTATTATTACTATATATTAATTATTTTATTATTAATATTATTATTATGTATGTATTATTATCAATTATTATATTAGGTGCGGGATTGAATTGAATATTAGTAGGAGATTAATTATTAATTATATTCCACTTTAGTGGCCACTGGGGGGGGGGGGGGGGTCGGGAGAGGGTGGATGGTTGTTATTATTATTATTGTTGATTGTTATTATTATATTATTCTTAAACAATAAACAATTCACTTTGTATTTTTTCTTTATTCTTTATTTTATTTTTTATATTTTATACTTATTACTTTTTAATTATAGTATCATTTTTTTTTCAAAATTTGGACAAAAATTAATTAAATTAATAGTTTAATTTTAAATCAATGAATTAAAATATATTATATATTAATTTTATATTTATTGTTACATTGTTTAACCCTCTGCTTTCCACTTACATTTATAAATATCTCGATTATGTATTAGCTTCCATTTTTTACATGTTGCGTGGCTGTTGTGAAACTTTCTCTGTTTTTATTATATCATTATTTTATTTATTATATTTTATAATATATATTTAGATTTAAGCAAAATTAATTGTATTAATATAGATTGAGTATATACCAATATATATATAAATTTTCATTATACATATATTTTTTTATATTTTTATTATTATTATTTAAGAAAAAATGTTTTGCTTTAATTTATAAAGATTAATTCCCATTTTTAATAAGTACTATCTGGAGCTGATTCAACTTTAGTTGGGAACTTCTTTATTAGTTTCTTGCAACTTTTTCTCCTGAAATTCTATGTCTAACTGCTTAACTGATTTTCCCTAAGTTTAAAATTGTTACTCGCTGCTCAAGTCCCTTAATCTTTTCCTCAGATCCTACATCCGGTTCTAAGGTGGTAATTTGTCTTATATTATTAAGATACATTTATTTCCTAATATCCCCTCGCATCTCCAAGATCCTTTTCCCCCTCTGCACTTCTCTCTTCCCCTCTCTCTGTCTCTTTCTGTCTTTCCTCTGTCCTTTGCAGCGTCCTTTGGGTTTCCATCGATAAAACTCGCTTAGGGGACAAAAAAAAATTTGGGGGGGCCTCAAGAAAAAAAAATGAAAAAGGGGGAAAAAAAATCATTCTTGGTTTGGATTTGGGGTTCTCATAAGGGTTCTCATAGGGGTTTTCGGACTTTTTAATGAAATGTGCAATCGATATGTATTTTATAGCTCATAAAGCGAAAGAGTTTGAGCTGAAAGCGGTAAAAAGAGTCTCAATGTATAAACAAGTTACAAAATGTTATGACATGTTGGTGCCAGTCGAAACAGAAGCCACAACAAATAAGATTTTTTTAAGTGCTTATTTGACTAAAATAAAATTTTAAGTTGTATTTCAATATTGAATTATTGCAACATCTATAATATATATATAAGATATATATAAATATATAATATGATATATATATATATATTATATATACTACATATATACTATAATATATATAAATATATAATATAATATATATATAATTATTGGCAGAGTATAAATATATATATATATATATAATAAGATACTATATATAATATTATATATAATATATATATATATATATAGATATATCATATTATATATATATATATATATATATATAACTATCATATATAATATATATATGTATATATTTTATATATATATAGTATAATATATATAT
>JABUQX010131957.1:0-10000 GCA_015478945.1 Trachelipus rathkii
ACGATGAATATAAAGGTTGTAAGAAAGAAGCTCTATCCTCATAAATAGCTGCTGTGGTGTGTGAAGAACGTAACATTCCTCTCCCATTGAAGGAATGTCACTCGGATATCACATATTACAACTTTTTTTTATTTTTTTTTTTTTTATTTTTTTTATTCTTTTTTGTCCCAAGAAGGGAGGTTTGAATTCGTAGGTAGAAAATTTTTTCCTCTGTTATTTAAGGAGTAAAATTTCTGGTAGAAATAATTAATCTTTCTATAGAATACGCAAGTCTATATAATAACTTTCTTTTTTTTATGATTAATATCTACTAAGTATAGCTATAATATTATAAATTTGTTGGTAAATTAAAGAAAAGAACTTTAATAATTACATTTCTTTATACTTATGACAGTACTTTATTAAACTTTTATTTGTAGGTTAGTTTATCCCGGCTGTAGTTTGTGATTGAGGGTGATTGGCGCGGGCCATAGGGGGGGGATCAGTTATTATATTTTATTCATTCATACACTCTCACTTACGATTAATTATCATTATTATTATTAATTATTATTATTAATTATTATTATTATTATTATTATTATTATATTATTATTATATTTTATTATTATCATAATTATAATATTATTATAATAATAATAATAATAACAATAATAATAACAACTATTATTAAATATTGGTATTATTATCATGATACAATATTAATTATAATAATAGTTTTTTAACATCTTAATCCATTATTATTTTTTTATTTTATTATTTTATTATATCAGTTTATTATATTATTTTATTATATTATTATTATTTTTATTATTATTATTATTATTATTATTATTATTATTATTATTATTATTTTTAATTATTATTAATTAATTATTATATTATTATTATTATTATTATTATTATTATTATCTATTATTTTATTATTATTATATTATTATTATTTATTATTATTTTATTATTATTATTATTGTTTATTATTATTATTATTATTTTATTATTAATCTACTATGTATGTATATTTATGTGCATGGTTTTCTGTGTACGAATGTAAATATACGATTATAAGAGCAAGATATATTTTTTCCAAAGTTTAGAAAATATTAATAATCTATCTTCAATCATAGTCAAGTGAAATTCTATAGTGATTTATTACCAATGCGAACATGTATTATTATTATTATTATTATTATTTATTATTATTAATTACCATTATTATTATTACTACCTTACATTATTATTTTTATATTTCCAATTATTTCATTTATCTCATCACTCATCTCTTCAGTCGTCGGGGTTCCGAGGCTTAATATACTCTATCTATTATTGGATAGGGTTGGGGGACTACATGTTATCTCCTATCTAACATTATTATTATTACTCACCTTCCAGTAACGTTCCTTAATCAGGCATGTACTCCGATCGATCATCAACGACTCATCACATCATCAAAATCATCCAATCATCATCATCCATCATCATCATCATCCTCAATATCATCATCATCATTTCTACAAATTTGCCCACATTATTATTATTATTAGTGAGTGATTGAATTAATTGATTAATATTAATTATTATTATTATTATTATTATTAATTATTATTACCTTTTTTTTGATTTAGTGTAATTATTATTATTATTAACTTATTTATTCTACATTTATTAAGTGTTATATATTATCTCCATACTGATCTTTAAATCCACCTGTATTTTTATTATTCCATACAGTTTACCTCACCCTTCTTTACCCTCCCTTTGTTGAGTATCCATTATATTATCCCACCGTTATAGTTTCCACCTTAACTTTTTTTTCCCGAGTCTTATTACTTTATTAACACTTCTTTTTATTACCCCTATATCTTTTATTTATATTGGAATTACTATCCTCTTTTATTCATGAGTGTGTATATTCATTTATTGTTCTCTTTTATACCTCATTTAAATATGCTGCCCTCTTTATTTCCATACCTGTATTATAGGACTGCATGACACTCCCTCTTTATTTATCTCCTATGTCATACTACATTATCTTTTTTTTCCTACTGCTCTCTAATGAACAACTTTTAGTCTTCATTTTTTATCCTTATATATTTTATATTTCCGTCTAACTTCTCTCCCCTCATCATCATATACTCTCATTATTCATCTTTTTCCACTTACTCTTAATCTTATCTCTTATACCCCCCTCTTTTATTAATTATATATTTATTATTTTGCTCTATATACCACCCTATGAGTTTGATATGATATCTCTCTTGTATACTTTTATACTCCACACCATATCAGTCTCATACAATTTTAGCTTCTTCATTTTTTAGACTTTATTCTTACGCCCTCATTTGCTACTTCATTGCTATCGAGTGTCATTTCTACTTCATCATTATTTTATACTTTATTTATTATTACTTCCATCTCATTTATTCCATTCTTATTTCATTATTTCATTCACTCTCTTACTCTATATCATTCATGTTTACTATTATTATTTATTAATTATTTTGACTGTATGATATTTTTTACAAATTATGTATTATTATTACTTTACATGTATTTATTATTTATTATTATCTATTATTATTATAATATTTCATTTTATTATTATTATTATAATTATTATTATTATTATTATTATCTTCATTTTAATCTTATATTTTCGCTCCTTGAAAGCCAAACAATATTAAAATTTCATTGTTGTTTGTAATTCTTGACTTTTATCTACCACTCCTATGCTTCTTCTCACCTATTCAGTTCAAAATATATACTGATATACCTGTTTTACTACTTTATATCATATCACTTCGTTTATTTTCAATTAAATTATTATTATTCTATGCGTTCTTCATTCATTATTCCTGTCGTATTCATGTCATTCTATCTGATCTGATGAGTTGTAATTATTCGCACTACTCTTATCCATCCTTTATGTTCCCTTTTCACTTTCTGACTTATTTATTTATGGTTTAGTTTCCATTCTATTCAAGTCTGACCTTTTATTATATAAGTTTCTTCCGCTCATCGCCTCGCCCCCCCCACCTTTGGTGGTTTTGGTGTGCTTGCTCTCAGGTTTGCATTCATCTCTGCGATCTATTTGAGTTGAATCGTTATTCCTGCTGTTTCATATCTTCATCGCTTATTTCTGAGTCATTATTTTATGCAGGTCAGTTGGATCCTTAGTGTACTTAATTTCGTCATTTATTATCCTGATCATGCCAGATCCTATTTTATTCGAATGTATTACTTTGAGTGGTATCCCACTTCGAATACTTCGTTCCATTTTATTCTCCGTTTACATTCATATTTATTCCTACACTTTGGATTCCATCTTACAGGTAGTGCGGTGAGTCTAATTGTTGGTTGTACACTAGTTTTTTCCCACCGTTTCGTTAATTGCAGATGTTTCACATCCTCATATCTTCTTCCAGTCTAGCTCTTGGCTATTCCTTGCTATTTCAAGTTGTATTGAGACTTTATTTCTCCTTATCATCATCTGGTCAGCTTTATTTATTCACTCGCCCTCATCTACTCTCATTTGATTCACCATTCTATTATTTCTCTCATTCACTTTCTACTTATGTTATTGCATTATTATTTTATTATTATTATTAATTTATAATTTTTATTATTATTATTATTTTATTATTATTATTATTATTATTATCTAATACACTGTTTTTTATTGTTACTCTGATTTCTATACCAGCCACCTTCCTTTATATTCATAACTTTCTTACTCACTCTCTTATTATTCAATTTTTCCTCGGTGGCCCATTATGGTTCGGGGATGTAGCCTCTTGAGTGATGTGTGTTATTGTGGAGTTATTGAATGGTATTTATGCTATTATATTATATATGTGCACTATTTTTTGCAGGTTATTATTTACTGTAAGTAGTAAGTCTCGTAGTTGTAGTTATGGTCTAGAGATCCGTAGAGTGTAGCAGTTAGTGAAGTCCCAGTGTTAATTGTATGTGCTACGTTAGTAAGTAAAGTGATGTTCATGTTCGGTTTGAACCCCTGTATGCACTCATGTACTTCTGAGTCTACTTCACTTCAACGATTGGGCTCTATCTATACGTGATTTTATGTATGTATTAATGTTTACAGAGTCTTGCCTATTTAACTGTTATTTCCGCATTATTTTTCCGGGCTTTACAGGATGTTTCTGCTCGGCACGTACTTGAGTCCACATTATTACTCTCATTTATTTATCTCATTTATGTAACGGCATTTGCTATCAAGAAATCACTACCTCAATAGAATACTCGAAGAACAGTAAAGTAATCTTATTTATATGTGCACTCTCAAGCACTATCGACTTTACTATTAGACCATCGCTTTGACTCTATCTTTATCTCTTTACTTTATCTTTAATTTATTATCTTTATTTGAATCTTATAGCCATCTTTCTTCTTTCCTTATTAGAGTTCTCATTTGTGAGCTTACATATATTTTCCATTAGCACTTTTCCACTTATATTTATTTTACTATACTTAACACTATTATTACATTTAAATTATTCATCATCATCTGTACTTTCCAAGTCTTTGGAAAGTTCTCGTATGGCTGTACTTTCCAAGTCTTTTCCATCTCTTCTTTATCCCTTTCTTTTTTCATTTTTCTTTAATTTGTTTCTTAATTTATTCTTATATATTTATCATTTTATTTTTATTTATATTTTATTTAATTTATCATTATTAATTCATTTATATTATTTATTTATATATTTTACATTATTACTTTAATTCCCATTATTTATATTCACTTCACCACTCTGTTATTATCATCTATTACAATCTATTATATTTTTTTAATTTATTATTCTATTTGATCTAATTCTACTTTCTTTGTTCAAAATTTTCTCTATTCAAGATACATAAACTTATTCCACTCTCATTAATTAATTTTGTTTTAATTATTATTATTCTGATTTTATTTTCCCTGTTGGGAGTTCACCCATTGACGAAGAAAATTTTACATCTTCATAATTATTTATTGTATTTACATTACTTTATTTTCCATTAGTTCTAGCTAAGCGTTAGTTACATATTAATCGATATACCCATTTTAGAGTGAGTGTGTGTGTCTTCATCCCCATTGGGTTAAACCCACACGCCACGCCACACTTGCTCAATTTCTATTTGATCACCCTTTATAGCCCACACATACTTAGTGATATTGAAATCATGTTATTCGAATATTTGACACGCATCCCTACATGTATTCACTGCACTTAATGTACATTTTATTCTTTTGGGAACTATATTATGCGACCTGATCTCCTATTTTGTTACTTAATACTCTTTAGTTTTTGGTTTACATTGAGCCGCTCCAGAGAGTCTCTATCGACACCCACAATTATCTCACTCTTACGAGATTTAATACAGATTTCCACACATCTATTTTCGCGGCCCTCATAGGAGCCAACCAACACCCGTGTGCTGGTTGTCTCGGGAACAACCTTCATGTCAGCCCCTCCTTCTTACTAGTAACAAGTATCCCGTTTCCGGAGTACCGTCGGCTCCTATTATAGTTTTGTATTTACTACAACTAATAAAAAAAAATAATTGTTAATTTTCCCAGCGCCACGCTCCCGATAATGGTTAAGCTCTTTAATAATGTTCAGTATTTGTTGATTCCTACTTTTTCTTAGCAATAAATCGCATCAGCCTTCTCTGCCCAATTAGTTACTTCAATTTTCTTCAACTCCTATTATCCCCTCCCTTTTACACTCTACCTCAGGGCTGTCATCTAGTATGTACCTTATTAGTGTTCACTGTGATATTTTTATTTATTATTTGTTAGCTGTACCATTTTATTCATTATTATCGACTTTCTTTTATACCCCTATAGAGTACCACCCTTTCTTTACTTTCACACTTTTTTCTTATTATTCATAAATTATTCTTTGACTCTCGATTCCTCTTTTTCGATTATTATGTATCATAGTTATTATCTCAACCTTATGATCTCATTCCTCGAGCGTATCGCGTTCCATTTTATAGCATTATATATCTACTGGGTTACTTGCGAAACTGATGGTTAACTTGCTCGATCGGACATTCTACTCCATACATACGCTATTATTTTTTACTCTATTCACTTCATCATAGTCACACTTCCCATTTTAGGACCCTGTTCCTAATTACTCACTCATATTAATTTTCATCTCTAATTAAATTCTCATTATTCGCATCATTGTTTATTTATTTATCTTTTATATTTATTATTATTTATTTTTTATTTATTTCCCATTTATTATTTCCTCTCCCCTCTCACTTCATTTTTCTAACTCGTGTTCCCCACCTACTTTCTTTTGCGAGTATTGATTCTTTGTAATGGGTTTGTTGCTTAATCATTCTATTTTATTATTATTATTTTTTTCATTTATTTCGTTTATTTTCATCAGATATTATTACTATTGTTATGGTTTTAATTATTTTTAAATCTCGTCATTATTATTTATTCATGTATATTATACGTCGCGATTTCACTAAAGGACACATTCTTCTACTCTTTCTTCTCATCTCTCTTCTCTCTCATTCTTTTTACTTAACTCTCTCTCTCTCATATACACTAATGTTGAAATTAGGTGATCCGCCCCTCCCCAAGCAGCCATCCCTTCTCACACATACACTCTCTAGGCTGAAACTCATTTCAATCTTTTATAGTCGTTAACATCTACTAATCTTATACATACATACCTCATTGCATTCTTTGCTATTTCTTATTCTGAAATCCTTAAATTCGTACTAATACATTTGCCATACATTCATATTATTATTAACTTTATAACTTCTTATATAATAATTGTCATTGTTAATATTACTTTAATTTTTTTTTTGTCTATTCTTTATCTTAATTGACTAAATTAAATTGTTTATTCTATTTTTGAAATCTATGATTCGGTTTAAAACTCTTTTCTGAAAATTGCTAATTATTATTAATTCACTTATTATTTATTATTTATTCATTTATAATTATTATTTATATATTAATTAATTATTATTATTATATTCTTAATTTCAATTTTATCACAGATAATAAATTATAATTAACTAATTCATTTCATGAACACCTGTAAACAATATCAGTGTAAACTCAAAAACTTAGGTGTAGGAGGTATTTTCTATTATTCTTTCATAATACTTATCTTACTATTTCATTCTTGATTCCACCTTTTACGTTTTATTTCGACTCTCATGTCATATTTTATATACACTTATTAATTTAAGTGCCTACCCATGTACCAACCGGCATCTTGGTGGCCATACCTGGAGAAATAACTCTACCACAGTTAATGCTCACTACTGGCCTACTTAACTACACACGCCGAACTGCTCGCCACTGCATCCGCTCGACTGCTCCACCTACCTACTCTATTATCTATCACACACTCCCAACTACGCTTTATAACAATAGGAAGCATACCCGTGATCTAATATTTTTTTGGTACTCCTGGTCACATTTCCCCATCTACCCTGTTACCATTACCTTTATCATACACCCTTTTGTTTTCTACCTCTATATAGTCAATTACTTGCTTCTGACCTACACGACCTCTTTCAGCTACCTATTTATCAATTATTTAGGTTTCATATTACCGCTACACCTCCTACGTCCTATTCTCTCTATTCATTTTGTCACTTTCATCTACTAGGCCACACCTCTAGGGGGGCTCGCGCCGACTATACACGGGGTACTAGGGGGATTGACGTATTCCCTATACCTGATTCGGGGTAGGGCGGTGGAATCACCCGCGCATTACCCCACCTACCTAGCGCGTTGGGTGGGTTATTGCCTATATAGGCTGACCCACTTCACTCCGAGCGGGGGGGCCTTAATGATCCTACCTACTTTAGTAGTATATCCCGTAGGGCTACTAGCGGACACTCACCGAACTCCTTGTCCATTCACTACTCAGTATGGCGTGTTATATAATATATACCTACTTGGGGTACTTCTTATGTAATATATCACCTTAACACGTATCCCATATTATATATCGAAGTACTATTTTTTAATACGGCATCACACCATTAAACATGAGTCATCACTTCTGAGACTTTAACTTACCATATTTACTTATTATTTATATTACATATATATTTTTTTAATTCTTATTCTTTTTTAACATTTTCTTTAAATTCTATAATTACCAATGATATTTACCAATGATAATCCTCTATTTCGCTCTATATATATATATATATATATATATATATGCTATTGGTAGTTTTTGTGTGCGTTGGTTTTTTTTTATTTTGGTTTCAGCTTTTGACAAGGTGTACAAAAAATGTTTTCTTTCCTCGCGCCGCCAAACTCAACATCTACTTGAGAGTTTAATGCTCGATATTCTAGCTTAGTGATAATACCTATCTTAGTTTTTATGTGCCGATCCTAATGACGGAATAAAATGCAGAAAAATGCTTACGTACTTATTTTATTAATATTTGCTATTAATATTCTATTTACTTGACCTCATGAAACATTCACTTAGCTGTTATTATACCTACATTTTACCTTTATGTAAAAGTTCTATTAATTATAATTAATTATCATTGTCAATCTCTGTTAATTTACCATCCTTTAACTAGTAATATTGAAACGGAGCAACCAACTTATAATGTCCTATATATTATATATATTATATTTTTTATATATAATATATATAGTTATATATATATATATATATATAATATCTATATATATATATATATATATTATATATATAATTTTATTTTTATTGTCCTAGTTTCGTTACGTTCCTGGATACCTTGGGCGTTCAGGGCATGTACCGGAGTTAGGCGTCGGTTGTTTCTTCACATACTCGCTCTGGGACGTCGGCGAGGTCGGGCACGTTACGTGTCATAGCGTCGGTTGTATTTTTTATTACCCACACGACCTCGGGCGTTCGGCGTCGGCGTCTATGGAGTCGGAGGAGTTATACTGACTTATCCTCATTTTCTATACTAATACGTCACATCCCCCTGAATCAATATATCTTATATTACCTCTCAACAAATTTAGTTGTCGAAATCTAATATCCACATTCCTTAAAATCAAACAAAAAAAATAAACTTATATCATTGTTACATCTTGACAATACTAAAGTTGTTCGTGTCTACAATCTCTCCTAATTACAATCGATAATTTCTTCAGTCTAGCTAATTACATCGTTAATGAAACACTGTCATCTCAGTTTTACTGCAATAATACTTATACCTATCATATATAAATCATACAAAGTCCTCATCATATTATTTACTATATTAATTTATTACTGAGTAGAGAGATAGAGAGTAGAGAGTAGAGATGTATTAGAGAAGATGAGAGTAGAGTGAGAGAGAGATGAGAGAGTATAGCAGATGATTGAGATTTGTTAGAAGGATGAAGATGAGAGTAGAGACCGAGGATATAGGTGTTAAGGAAAGTCTCATTGCACTCCAGTGCCAAATAGCTGTGTTCCTTCGCGGTTATCACTACATTATTACTACACATGAGTGCCTACAGGTGAACAGTAAGCTCTTCTTTATTCAAACACCACAAATACTATTACACATTACACGATCTTTTTTCAACTTAATCAAAAACTGTTCAAATAAACAGAATATGAGATGCCAAAAAGGAACACTTTCATAAATAACCTCTCAGCCACCCATTCGCCATCAGCATTTGAGTGTCGACGACCTTTTTAGTGGGGTTGGTGACGTCATAATTTTCTTTCTTTATTAACTTCTGCAAGATTCGTACTCTTTATTTTACTTTTCACTTTGTTGTGAATCACCTATCATCCTATAGACCTCAAGACTTATTCGTAGTCGAAGCTTGGGTGTTTGAGCTTTCTGAAAGCAAACCCTGCTCTGTTCCCTTTTAATGTCTGTATTATAATGTGCACAATGACGTTGTTTGTTCTCGTGTTCATAATTTGAAGTCTTCCTAATTTTCTACTTTATGACTCGGTCTTTCATGCTAATTAACTACTAAATTCATATGTTATGT
>JABUQX010131957.1:15000-22500 GCA_015478945.1 Trachelipus rathkii
TATATAGGGGGTACCTCCCCCCGAGAGCGAAGGTGAAATATGTCGCTACGCCATTTTGCCGCGTCCAATTCCGAGTAAAGATTAGGCCTAACGACACCCAATCGACCAGGTGGATCACCGCCGAGTTTTGGTGACCGTAGGTCACCCCAAATGGGTGCTGCCCCCTTAGCGCCAAGGTCAAATACATCCTGAAAACCATGTTAGGATTAACGTATCGGGCTAAAATTTGGATGTGAGCTATATGATGACGTAATCTCGTCGGAGACGAGATTACGTACCCTGCGTTCCCTCTTCTTCTCGTATGGACGCGCTGCCCCTAAAAATTAAAATAATCGTAGAAGGCTGAAATTTGGAGGCTGGGTAGAGGAGCCGGAGTTGGAGTCGGAGACGGAGTTGGATTCGGATTCGGGTCCAGAGACCCCCCAGAGGGGGGTCCCCATTTGAAAAAAGAAGAAGAAATGCATGGAATGCAAAACAGAGGAAGAAGGAGGAAAGGAGTAAGGAGGAAGGAAAAAGAATGAGGAAGGAAGAAGAATGAGGAAGGAGTCAGAGTGAAGGAGTTGGAGTCAGTACCGGCTCCGTGCTGGAGCCGGTGCGGTTCTGAGATAATAAATATTCGTATAACAACAATGTTGGTATCCTTATATATGTTTTCTAGTCTGTAGATTTCGAAAATGATGGTTTCAGAACCATCAAGAAAAAAATAAAATAATAAATAAATAAATAAACAAATAATTAAATAAATAAATAAAATTTCTTATTCTTTTTATGTTTATAACTTACAAATTTACGTTTTTACATAACCTAAAGCAGTAAATCAGTAAATCAAACAGCCTTACTCACCCCTTCCGTGATCTATTGTTCTATTGAACTATTGACCTATTAATTCGTCATATTTTTTAGTAAAATTGTCATGTTTTACATACCCTAAAGCAGTAAATCAGTAAATCAAACAACCCTCCTCACCCCTTCCGTGATCTATTGATTCAAGTCATATTTTTTAGTAAAATTGTCATGTTTTACATATTCTAAAGCAGCAAATCAGTAAATCAGTAAATCAAATAACCATCCAACCACCCTCCTATCCATCCGTGATGTATTGATCTATTGATTTATTGTTTCAAGTCATATTTTTACTAAATTTGACATGTTTCACATACACTAAAGCAGTAAATCAGTAAATCAAACCACCATCTAACCACCCTCCTGTCCATTAGTGATCTATTGATCTATTGATTCAAGTCATATTTTTTACTAAAATTGTCATGTTTTACATACCCTATATCAGTAAATCAGTAAATTAAACCATCCACCCTACCCTCCATACCATCCCACCATCCCATGATCTATCGCTCTATTGATCTATTGATTCATGTCACATTTCGAATATTTTTTCTGATAAACATAACATAAAAAGAAATTCTTTATACACTGGTCAACGAATATATGCTAACGTAACAAAGTTTTAACATTAATAAAGCTTACATAGCATCATCTGAACTATGAATATAATGCACAACGACAAACCTGACACACCTTAAACGTGAATAAACTGTTAACATTAACAAAGTACCGCGCTTAACAACAGTAAAGTAACTAACATAGCATACAAAGACGTAACCTATTCACCTTGTCAAAGCTAGTTACTTAACCTATCAATGTTAATTATATTACATAAAAGGTTTAACAAAAATTTATCACAAAATTGGTTATCATAATGATCAACGAATATACTCTAACGTAATAAAGTTTCCACATCAATAAAGCTAACATAGCATAACATGAACTAAGAAAATAATGTACAACGACAAACCTAACACAACTTACACACGAATAAACTGTTAACATTAACAAAGTTTCACACTTAACATCAGTAAAGCAACTAACATTTCATGCAAAACGTAACCTATTCATAATTTTTTCAAGCATATCTCTAACATATTAACGTTAATCTTACACTGACACAGTAACATTTAGCAAAAAATGTATCATAACCTTGTCCGATTATCATACAGACCAACGAATATATGCTAACGTAACAAAGTTTTTTACATTATCATAGTAATATTTTAAAAAAATTTATCATAACCTTACCTAAAAATCATAATCCCCAACGAATAATTGCAAACATAACAAAGTTTTATCCAAACATAATATAAAAATAACAAAGTTTTATCCAAACATACCATAAAAATAAGTTCTTTGAATAAAATATCATAGTAAAGTGTAATAGTTTACCGCATTTAAAGCAGTAAATCAGTAAATCAGTAAATCAAACCACCCGTCCCCGCCCCTCCCTATCCCACCAGTCCATGACCTTTTGATCTATTAATCTATTGATTCAGGTCACATATCGAGTATCATTTCGGATAAACATAGTACAAAAAATAAGTTATTTATATACTAACCAACGAATATATGCTAACGTAACACTGTTTTCACATTAATAAAGCTAACATAGCATTACCAGAACTAAGAATATAATGTAGAATGACAAAACCTAACACACCTTCTGCACGAATAAACTACCAACATTAACAAAGTTCCATACTTAACAACAGTAAAGTACCTAGCACAGCGTACAAAACGTAACCTATTCACACTTTTTCAAGCATATCTCTAACATATCAATGTTAATTTTACATTAACACTATTGATTTACGTCGCATTTCGAGTATCATTTCGGATAAACATAGCACAAAAATGAGTTCTTTATATACTAACCAGCGAATATACTCTAACGTAATAAAGTTTCCACATCAATAAAGCTAACATAACATAACATGAACTAAGAAAATAATGTACAACGACAAACTCTAAGACAATCACACCTTACGCGCGAATAAACTGTTAAATATTAACAAAGTTCCACACTTAACACCGGTAAAGTAACTAACATTGCATACAAAACGTAACCTATTCATACTTTTTTCAAGCATATCTCTAACATATTAACGTTAATTTTACATTGACACAGTAATATTTAACAAAAATTGATCATAACCTTGTCTAATTATCATACAGACCAACGAATAACTGTAAACATTACAAAGTTTTATCCAAACATAACATAAAAATAAGTTCTTTGAATAAAATATCATGGTAAATTGTAATAGTTTACTGATTTTAAAGCAGTAAATCAGTAAATCATAAATCAAACCATCAACCTCCTCACCTCTCTCCCTTCCCATGATCTTCCCATCAACTAATCTATGATCTCTGTCTGTCTTCCACAAAAATAAGCCTCTTATATACTAACCATCGAATATATGTTAACGTGTAAATAACGTTTTTACATCAATAAAGCTAATATAACATAACCTGAACTAAGAATATAAATGTACAATGACAAACTCTAACACACTATACGTACGAATAAACTTCTAATATTAACAAACTTCCGCACTTAACAACAGTAAAGTACCTAACACTTCGTACAAAACGTAACCTATTCACACTTTTTCAAGCATATCTCTAACATATCAATGTTAATTTTACATTAACATCGTAATATTTAACAAAAAATTTAGCATAACCCTGTCTAATCATCATACTGACAACGAATTTAATGCTAACGGAACAAATTTTTTACATCAACTTCGTAATATTTAACAAAAATTCATCATAACCTCGTATAAATATCATAATCCCTAACGAATAATTGCAAACATAACAAAGTTTTAATCAAACATAACATAAAAAAAAACAAAATTTTAACCTGACATAACATAAAAATAAGTTCATTGAATAAAATATCACAGTAAAGCGTAATAGTTTACTGATTTTAAAGCAGTAAATCAGTAAATCAGAAATCAAACCTCCCATCCCTGCAATCCCCTACCCATCCACCCGCCTATTATCTATTGAACTATTTATTCAAGTCATATTTCGATTATCATTTTGGATAAACATAACATAAAAATAAGTTCTTTATATACTGACCTACGAATATATGCTTACGCAACAAAGTTTTAACATCAATAAAGCTAACATATCATAACCTGAACTAAGAATATAATGTACAAATGCAAACCTAACATACCTCGCGTATGAATAATCCGCTAATATCCTGAAAATTCACTACTTATCAAAGGTAAAGTAGCTAGCAGGTCATACAACTCTGATATGTTCCCACTTTACCGGCATATCGGCAACAGGTAAAGCCGTATTATCTAACAAAATCCCTTAACAAAGTGACCAATCTATCAAAGATACCAGCATCTTGAACTATGAATTGACACTATCTTCATCAAAGTGTCATTCGTTTCGAGTATAACATCATTTAAACTATGAATAAACGTAGACAATAGCAAAATTCTCGAGCAAACCTACCATTACTCAACAAAAACTTAACCTAGGCTCACGCTTCTAACACATCATCGTCAGTTAACATAGTAATATCTTACAAAACTAATCATTTCTCTAACAAATCAGTGTTAATTTCACACTGCCATAGTAATATTCAACATAACGTACCTAACTTAAGAATAAACAGTTTTCATTAACCAAGAGTATCTAAAGCAACACATCACCTCCCGAGAGAGAACCCAAGGGGATGCGCCCCTTGAAATGGTGTGAATCCTGAGATAGGGGATCACCCCGAAGGGGTGTAAGCGGGTTTTAGGCCTCAGCCCTTCGGGCTGAGGCCTTACCCCTCCTTAGGAGGGGTAATGCCAGCTTACACGGGTGATATTTTATTCAAAGAACTTATTTTTATGGTATGTTTGGATAAAACTTTGTTATTTTTATGTTTTGTTTGGATAAAACTTTGTTATGTTTGCAATTATTTGTTGGGGATTATGATATTTAGGTAAGGTTATGATAAATTTTTGTTAAATATTACTATGATAATGTAAAAAACTTTGTTACATTAGCATATATTCGTTGGTCTGTATGATAATCGGACAAGGTTATGATACATTTTTTGCTAAATGTTTCTGTGTCAATGTAAGATTAACGTTAATATGTTAGAGATATGCTTAAAAAAATTATGAATAGGTTACGTTTTGCATGAAATGTTAGTTACTTTACTGGTGTTAAGTGTGGAACTTTGTTAATGTTAACAGTTTATTCGTGCGTAAGTTGTGTTAGGTTTGTCGTTGTACATTATTTTCTTAGTTCATGTTATGTTATGTTAGCTTTATTGATGTGGAAACTTTATTACGTTAGAGTATATTCGCTGGGTAGTATATAAAGAACTCATTTTTGTGCTATGTTTATCCGAAATGATACTCGAAATGCGACGTAAATCAATAGTGTTAATATAAAATTAACATTGACATGTTAGAGATATGCTTGAAAAAGTGTGAATAGGTTACGTTTTGTGTTTGGTTTGTCGTTGTATATTATTTTCTTAGTTCATGTTATGCTATGTTAGCTTTATTGATGTGGAAACTTTATTACGTTAGAATATATTCGTTGATCAGTATGATAATTAACCAGTGTTATGATAAATTTTTGTTAAATATTACCATGTTAATATAAATTAACATTGTTATGTTAGAGATATGCTTGACAAAGGGTGAATAGGTTACGTCTTTGTATGCTATGTTAGTTACTTTACTGTTGTTAAGTGTGGAACTTTGTTAATGTCAACAGTTTATTCATGTTTAAGGTGTTTCAGGTTTGTCGTTGTGCATTATATTCATAGTTCAGATGATGCTATGTAAGCTTTATTAATGTGAAAACTTTGTTACGTTAGCATATATTCGTTGACCAGTGTATAAAGAATTTGTTTTTATGTTATGTTTATCCGAAATGATACTCGAAATGTGACATGAATCAATAGATCAATAGAGCGATAGATCATGGGATGGTGGGATGGTATGGAGGGTAGGGGGGATGGTTTGATTTACTGATTTACTGATATAGGATATGTAAAACATGACAATTTTAGTAAAAAATATTACTTGAATCATAAAATCACGAAAGGACAGGAGGGTGGTTGGATGGTGGTTTGATTTACTGATTTACTGCTTTAGGGTATGTAAAACATATGACTAAAAAATATGACTTGTATCAATAAATCAATAGATCAATAGATCAATAGATCAGGGATGGATAGGAGGGTGGCTGGATGGTGATTTGATTTACGGATTTACTGATTTACTGCTTTAGGGTATGTAAAACATGACAATTTTACTAAAAAATATGACTTGAATCAATAGATCAATGAATCAATAGATCAATAGATCAATAGATCAATAGATCACGGAAGGGGTGAGGAGGGTAGTTTGATTTACTGATTTACTGATTTAATATGGGTATGTAAAACAAGACAATTTTACTAAAATATATGACTTGAATCAATAGATCAATAGATCAATAGATCAATATATCACGGAAGGGATGAGGAGGGCTGTTTAATTTACTGATTTACTGATTTACTGCTTTAGGGGATGTAAAAACGTAAATTTGTATGTTATAAACATAGAAAGAATAAGAAATTTTATTTATTTATTTATTTAATTATTTATTTATTTATTTATTTTTTATTTTATTTTTTCCTTGATGGTTCTGAAACCATGATTTTCGAAATCTACAGACTCGATAACATATATAAGGATACCAACATTGTTGTTATACGAATGTTTATTAACTCAGAACCGCACCGGCTCCAGCACCGGACCGGTACTGACTCCGACTCCTCTGACTCTGAATCCTTCCTCATTCTTCTTCCTTCCTCCTTACTCCTTACTCCTTTCCTCCTTTCCTCCTTCTTCCTCTGTTTTGCACTCCATGCATTTCTTCTTCTTTTTTCAAATGAGGATCCCCTCCGGGGGTCTCTGGACCCAAATCCGACTCCAACTCCGTCTCCGACTCCAACTCCGGCTCCTCTACCCAGCCTCCAAATTTCAGGCTTCTACGAGATTACGTCATCATATTGCTCACATCTAAATTTTAGCCTGATACGTTATCCTATCATGATTTTCAGGACGTATTTGATCTTGGCGCTAAGGGGGCAGCACCCACTTAGGGGTGACCTACGGTCACCAAAACTCGACGGTGATCCACCTGGTCAATTGGGTGTCGTTAGGCCTAATCTTTACTCGAAATTGGACGTGACAAAAGGGCGTAGCGACATATTTCACCTTCGCTCTCGGGGGGAGGTACCCCCTATATACATCCTAGCGACTTGAAATTTCGCGTGCAACGAGCTTAACACATACATAGAACATACACCAGGTTTCAGACCGATACCTCTTATACTTTTTGAGAAAAAGGTGTCAGCGCTCAAACTGTCGTCAAACTACTGCCAATCCCTAGGAGAGAACAACTCACATTCTCACACCCGGTCAATTGCGAACCTGGGACCCTCACTTTGTTTGGCAAGTGCTCTACCACTGAGCTACCGGGGCTTTATATATATATATATATATATATATATATATATATATATATAAGATATAAGAATAATGCATATATATATATATATATATATATATATATATATATATATATATATATATATATATATATATATGCGTAAATACACACGCA
>JABUQX010131958.1:0-2500 GCA_015478945.1 Trachelipus rathkii
TATATATATATACCGTATATGTATATAGTAACTCTGAGAAAATGCTTTAATAACATGTGGCAGGTTGTTTCCATTTGAATATCAGCAAACATTGATTAGATTTCTAAAAATGTCCAATTTTTAGTATCAGTTAATCTCAACTATTAATATATATATATATATATATGGCGGGCGGGAACGATATATATTATATATATTAAGTATATATATATATATACATATATATATATATATGCAGTATATATATTATGTGTTATTATATATATATTATATATATATATATATATGTTATATATATATATATACATACATATTATATTATTATTATTATTATAGTATAAATATAATTATTATTGGTTATATACATATATATATATATATATATATGTATAGTAGTTATTATTACATTATTAGTTGACTCATATTCAGTAGTTTCTTTACATTGAATAGACTATATAATTATTATTACTATTACATATATATATATATATATATATTACTCAAGAATCTGACTTGCTACTTCAATATTCAGCTCAGATTTAAAATCAGCGAACTTGATTAAATCATCTTTTGTTTGGGTAGAAGCCAAAAAAAAAAAATTGTTGTTGTTCAGCTTTATTCAAATAAATACCAAATCAAGATAGACTTTCAACATAACTATTTATGAGAGCAGTAAGGAGTTATCTATTTATTTTAAAAACAATCTGTTTAATCTTTGAGACTTTTATAAACGATCTCACACATTCAAGCTATTTTTGTTATTTTTGCTATTTTTGCAAGGTCGCTTTGTTAGCTATAATCATTTCAATCAGACGATTCAATGGAAGAGATTAAACATTAAACCATTCGATAAAAGATAGTGCTATCATTTGTTTCAATTTAGCATTTGTTTAGAGATCTGAATTTCGGATTTGGCATGTTGAAGCATACAGTCCTGTCACTTTTTCATCTTACTATTTTGCCTAAGAAAATGCCTTGCCAATTCTATAAATTTTAAACTTGCCTCATTTTTTATCTCTTTTTAATTCCTATTAATACTACTTCCAGCATTATATTTGCTAATAATAATAATAATAATAATAATAATAATAATAATAATAATAATAATGTAATAATAATAATAAATACTAATAATAATAATAATAATAATAATAATAATAATTATGAGTGTGGGAGCCTTTTTTTCATTAGTAACGTTAAATAATAACAATAAAAATAATAATAATAATAATAATAATAATAATAATAATAATAATAATAATAATAATAATAATAATAATAATAATAATAATAATAATAATAATAATAAATAAACTAATACTAATAATAATAATACACACACAATAATACACACACACACAATAATAATAATAATAATAATAATAATAATAATAATAATAATAATAATAATAATAATAATAATTACAATAATAATAATAATAATAATAATAATAATAATAATAATAATAATAATAATAATAATAATAATAATAATAATAATAATAATAATAATAATAATAATAATAAAAATAATAATAATAATAATAATAATAATAATAATAATAATAATAATAATAATAATAATAATAAAAAAAAATAAACTAATAATAATAATAATAATAATAATAATAATAATAATAATAATAATAATAATAATAATAATAATAATAATAATAATAATAATATTAATAATAATAATAATAATAATAATAATAATAATAATACGAATTATTAAAAAGAATATGAAAATTTAAGACATACCTGCATAGATAATTGTTGATATTAGAGATAATTCTTGCGAGGGAGCCCAGATGGCTAACAAGACATGAGTAGATGGAAAACAAGGACCCTGTTGACAAAATGACAATTTTCAAAATGACAGATATTTAAATATCTTAGTAACAATCAAATGGAGGCTTTGATCCTGAATAAACATGTTTCCCATTACAACTGTTAAATACAAAATGTCCGAGAATTTTTTTTTATTTTCAGTTGTGGAAATACCTGCGAAAGTCCCATTAAAAATCTCACGATCATCAAAGCCGTTGGGCTTGTATGGGAAGCCATAGGGATGAAAAGAGTTAAAATGGCGCTTCCAAGAATAGAACAACCAATGACCCTTTTAGGGCCAATAATCTCTGACAATCTTCCACCTTTAATATAATAGAATAGAAACCAATGTTACTCAGAGTGATGGTCTCATAGAATATCAAAGTATGAATGTTTTAGTAGAAAACACTTACCAGGAATTTGAAGCCAGAGGTAACCCCACGAGAATGATCCCAGTATCAAACTCTGGGTGAATTCATCCCAGGTAAAATCTCCAGTCTGAAAATATAATGCCCTCTCTTAATTTCACTGTTAAAATTTGTATATTTTTAGGTCTTTAAATGATTAATAGTTAGCTAGAGTAAAATGTAATTGAAACTATTGTTTTATAAAAGAATAATTTTAATCATTTACAGATTATCAAAGGAAATCAGTCAAGTTTTAAAAGATT
>JABUQX010131959.1:15000-38561 GCA_015478945.1 Trachelipus rathkii
AATCAGTTAAAAATTCAGAAAATTAAATCCATTTCTGGTGTGGGGCTGAGCTTGGTAAAACTCTAATGTCAAAATCAAAACCTCCTTAACAAAGTAAATATTTTCATGTTTTAATTTCTCATAATACTAAATCAGTAATCAGATTCATTTTCCGAGATATATAAGAGAATTCACTTTTAATATATTTATACCGTATATATATATATATATATATATATATATATATATATATATATATATATATATATATATATATATATATATATATATATATATATATATATATATATATATATATATATATATATATATATATATAGTTGAAAATATAGTTGCAGAACACCCTAATCCTTTTCTCTTTGCAGAATTTATTTAAAATATATATAGTTAATTTCATACCACAAAAGCTACTGTGAAAAAATGAGTAAGTAGTGGTTAGCAGATATTCTAATTTACACTGACTTTCAAATTAATCCCCTACTGTCCAGTTTTTTTCAGGGTTGGCAATAAAAATCTGACCCAATTAAACTCCTCAAAACATCTAGTAAAATCCACCAGATGAACTATTTAATGATTTTATTTTGTATTTAAGTGTTCTTTGTTTTCTGTATTTAGTAGAATATAAGAAAAATATTTTTAAAGGATATATTTTGGGGAAATGCCCAAGAAATTTCTCTAACCGCTGATGTAGACCATACCTAATCAATTTTCTTAGGTCAGTAAAAATAAGTAGCTGCAAAATGTATATATTTCATTTTGGTGTTTAGAGTTTAAAATGCAATTTTAGTAAATTTTCTGTTTAAAAAAGCCCAATAATACTTAATAAAACTCTAAAAAGTCTGGTCAAGTCCACTCAGCTAAGTGTTTTTAAGAAATAATTTTTTTTTTTTTTTTTTTTTTGTTCCAGTCTTGGATATTTTAAGTAAGATTTTCAATGTCAATTAAATTAAATTTATTCATCTCAAATAAATCATGATTCATAATTTTTACTTTTTTAAGTTATCACTATTATGGGACAACAAGTGGTCTGCTAAACAATGGTTTGCCATAGTAGGTTGTTGAGTGTGACACAATTACAACATTTAAAAAATAATAATTGTTTTTCCAGCTAAATCACCTTGATATGTTAATATATTTTAAATAAACCTATTTAGGATAGTTAGGTTTAATATACGGTACCGTAATTTCGTTAATTTGTGTTTACAGCTATTTCTTATTTTACATTTACAACTATTTTTCAACTATTTAGGCAAAATATAGTACTTGATAAAGTTGCATTCAAAATCATATATAGGCCTATACTTTGTGTTGTTATAGGCTCCATTCCCCAGTATATAAACATGATTTGTTAAGGGAATGTTTGTAATTTTTATTAATTTGAATTTGCTACCTGACTTTTTTCAAATAGAGATCACATGAAGAGAAAATAATTCTCAAAATATAAGCATCACATATTTAATTACTAAATATAGTAAATAATTATTATTATTATTATTATTATTATTATTATTATTATTATATTATTATTATTATTATTATTATTATTATTACTATTATTATTTTTCAGTTGAACCATTTTCGATCTGCTATTACCTTCTTGTGATTCCGATGTCTTTACCCATTTTATTTGTTCTTTTCTACATTCGATGGCTTGGATGGGAACTCTTTGCCAACAATTAAATCCATTTTAAAATTGATGACAAATAAAACATTTGGGAAATGGCAACCCTCCAAAATAACCGTGGTATAGTGGTATATATTATATATTATATATAAATATATATTATATATATATATATATATATATAACATATATATAATATATATATATAATATATAATATTATATAAGAATTAACTATTTGAACATATATGTATAGGTAAATTCTTTTTCTTATATATATTAGTGATGCAGCAGATGTCATTTTTTTCGCATCTGCGGATGTTCGGATGGTTGATTTTAACATCCGCGGATGCGGATGTTTAATTATGATTATAATTATATATTATATAATTTATAAATATATATATATATATATATTATTAATTATAGTGATAATATATATATATTTATATATTATAATTTAGGATATATGGTACTCGATAACCAGTAAAAGAGGCCTAGATACCGATACCGAACCTACTCGTAGTTTTAAGTGCTGATAGCCTGATTACCTGATTACCGTTACTTAATATTTAATATATTATTCTTAGTAATAATAAAAAACAATATATAAAAATTTTAAAACTATATGGCAAACTCTAGGATTTGCATTTCCCTGTACTTGGACAACCATATAACTATAAGTCAAAATTTATTTCATATTTAAAACTAGAGACACACAAAGTTTATGTATATAATATATAATTTAAATAGTATCTGTGTAAGGAATAAAATTTAAATGCTTAATTATTATATCTGTTTTATACAAGTTTTTGTTATTCAAAATTATTCAATTTCCATTTTCCAGTTAAGTATGCTCCAAGTTTTCTAGATAGATGATAATACTTTAACTAATGATATTAAATTACATGCAAAGCTTACGATTTGTAAAGCAAAGAAAGTAATTGAAAGAAGAGACCTCAATTAATCATTCTGAAAAGACAAAATAAAAAAACGCTATACTATACTACATAATAATAATAACTCCTATTAAGATGAAAGTTAGATTTCATTTCAATACTCAAATTTTCAAAATATCTTCAAATTGTTGAGCAAAAACATTATATTTCACTTAGTATCTGGCGGGAGAGTATCCCTTTCTTAAAGAAAAGAATTATCTCCCATGCACCAACCTTTTACACTAAAATACCAGCTGTCTGGCTCTATGCGCGTACGACTGATAGGGAGGTTGAAATATCAGTTGTCTGCTTGGCAAGCACAGATAATAATTAAAAAACTGCATGTCGCGGCTCCAACATTTTATTTGCATCAGCCACACTCAGTGAAAGATTTTCTTTCTTAATGGGCGCAGCACTAAATCGTCTCGAGTGCATTGTTTTTCGTTTGAGCCGTTCATCCTCTTTCTCTTCACATGATTTTAGCCAGATTTGGAATTTGTCTTTTTAGCTCCTCGAGTGACTGCCTCCCTTTTCATCCGTTTTTTTCACCCGGCAGGTCGGTTTCTACCTATCTTGATGTGATTTTCTTTTCGTAAGTGTGAAATCTTAGAGAATTTCAAATTCGCAATTCTCGACCCGATGATGAAACTTATCAAAGCTAAATACCCATTATGCCAGACCTCTCATCTTCCAGTTATATAAGAAATTCTATTGCCTGACAAAAGCCACCATCGTCACTATCTCGAGTGCCTCGTAACTAAGCCCAAGCTTAGTGTTGCCCCAACGGGTTGCCTGATAAGGCGGCTATCCACTTCTTGAATCTTTTTTTTTTTGGTCACGCGAGCAAGCTCCGCGGTTATGCTATTTGAAATTTCATTCTAGAAGTGTTTCACCGTATGAGATGCCATTCTTGTGGGTTTCAGCTAGCTAATAAATTTCGCTTATGCCTCTCACAGATCCGTTTATAGTCGAATTAAATAGGTTTATGTTTGTATCAAATATCACTGCGCGCAATAATCACATCACCGCCATTGCAGCACAGCCAACGCTATATATTTAAAAGTGAGGGGATGGCAGTCGAAATCTTTGATTAGGCAAACACAAAAGCGGGAACGAAAGTGATCCACAGAACAGAGGATGGATGCACAAAGACAGGGAGTAGCACCGCAGCAACTAGGATCTGGGGTTCAAATAATAAAGTAATTAATTGGCAACACAAAATCGCGAGAGTCCGTGGCCGACCTACAACACCACATGTTCTCATGCGGACCGACGCAGCAAGCCCCAATAATCCCGGGGGCGTCGTAAAGATTATTGTGTGCTGCGGTGCTGATACTGCGCTTCCCTTCGAGCCACTTGCCACTACTGTACCTATAGAAAAAGAGATAAAGCATCTACATCGCGCCGCAAAGATAGGCGAAGGTCAAGTGAACTAGAAAGTACAGGATAGTTAATTTAAGCCTTTTGCCTGTGTGACTTCTACCATATCAAAAGCCGGATTTGAAACCAAGAACCTTATTATACCGTTCCCTTTAGTGGTGAGCGAGCGAGTAGCTCCATTAAACAGTGGCAGTATGAAACCCCTGTTTATAGTGCTGGATATGTAATACTTGTACCATAATAGAGATACATTCACAACACAGCCTATCATAGCGTGCCAGTTTTCTTAAACAGAATATGAATTCATTCGTCATGTTTCCTTGAATGCCACCCTAGCCAACCGTATTGTATGGAGGTTTCCAAGTGCATGTTTTTTCATGTTTATGTTAAGGGCCAAGGAAATTTATATTGTCAACAGGAGAGACTGAGAGAAAACCGTCGAAAGAGATAGGTGAATTGGAAAGTGCTTTTGAATAGGGAAATCTGGCTAGTAAGTTGGGTTTTAAAGAACTAAATTTCACAAGGTTGAGGAGGACGCCACCCTGAAATTCTATCCAGATCAGCGAGTAGTTAGAATCGGAAATGAGTCTATCTGTCTTACATAGCAGAGGAAGATGGAGGATGGAAACAAGAAGAAGCAGAATTGAAATGACGTGAAGAATGAAGTGTCGAGTCATCGTCATGAGTGGATAGGGTTAGATGTGCATGGGAGAAGATCATTAATGAAAGCAGGAATAGCAGGAATAACCCTGAGGAACACCACTACTTGGACTGAAAAAGAAGAAGAAGTCGCCCCATCAACACTAGCCAATATTTTGAGCGATTTTGAAAGAAAGCTTAGAACATTAAGTTAAAGCAAAGAGAGAAGGAAAAAAAACCCCCACTTAAAAAAACAGGTGGGATAGGTTGAGACATGAGTGTGAGAGCCATTGACGCCTTCCATTACCGGTCAGTAATTGCTTTGGATATGAGTCAAGCGCCACACTCTGACAAGTCTCCCATCGTGTAGTTCCCTGAGGGCGTGCCCATAAATACCATAATAATTCTGTTATATCTACGCGAAAGTTAATTATTCTTGCTAAACCTCTGAAGTATGTTCACCGCCAAGTCTCAACTTACACTGGCGAGCGGGAAAGAAGAGAATTAGATTCCATATGGTCTAAGAAGTGAGGTGAGAAGTGTTTGCAAAGGATCTAAGATAGAATACAAGTACAGCTTAAGGGCAAGGTAGAAGTCACGATCTGAGGCGGCTCTATCCTATTTATATCGGAACATTAGTGACTAATGTGCGCACAGTAGTCCAACATGAGGGAGAAATGTTCTAAAGGTATGTAAAGCGAATCGGGACCGATGTAAGCATATAGGATCTCTGAGGTATTTACACAACCCGAAACGAAATAATGGGGCTGGCAGCATGTGGAGAGGCACGACTTTCCTGCAAAACCGTTTGGAGGGAAGGCCATCCGGGCCACCGCATCGTAACGTCATAGATCAGGAGCCATAAGGTACTACACAGGGATAAATATGTCAAAGACGGGCTCATGCCAGTACAGGGCAATTAGAATCATCCAGTGCGCGAGGCGGATGGGGTAAGAGAATAGTGAGTGGTATGGGAAGACATGGGCAGGTAATCAGCCCACAAGCTGACAGAAAACTGTCTCAGCCCTTAGAGCAATTAGCTGTTGGGCCTGAAGAGATTCGGCTTTTCTCAGGGAAATGGTCGTGAGTCAAGCAAAATACCTAAACCATGCAGAGCGAATGAAGAAAGAGTAATTCACAGAAGTTGGTAGAGATGTATTAACATTGTTGTTGGCAAGAGGTGAGGAAAGATGTCAGTTAGGTGAGAGCCAAAGAGTTGAATGTCACGCGCTCAGCTTAATTTCGTTTAATAGAATGCTTCACACCGTGCTGGCGTGCGTCAAAGAGGTTGACGGAGCTAGGACTCTTGTGAACAAAAACTGTGAATTTAAGACAACCTGTACTGATCTAATCTAGCTTGAAAGTGAAAAGCATTCTGGTCCATAGACGTGATTAGGAAACGGAGATTTTTTCCACAGCGAACTCAACTTGATTTTGACCTGAATTGGGCTCAAAACCAAAGCGAACTTGTTAGCACGATTTTTAACCATGGGGTTTTTTGAGAGCAGGTGAAAAAAGTTTTATGAGTCCGTCGGAAGCAAGCATAGCACCGATGAACTGCACAAGAAGCCATGTCAACGGATTACAGCTCCCACTTTATCGGCAGGAGCTGAAGCTGAAGCGTCTTCAGAGTCAAAACAGCTCACCTTCCAATTTAATGCATTCGACGAGTGGAAAACGCATAGAGAGCCAACTCAAATATAAGGCCCCCCACAGTCCTCTATCGGCCTCTCGACTTTCAACCAATGCCCGGGTAAAAATACGCGCGATAGCGGCGAAAGGAAGGGCAGAAGATGAGATGCCGAATTGGAGAGAATATAGTCATTAAAATTCAAGAGATATAAGGTTGTGGTTAATTTAACTGATACTAGCGAAGGCAGCGTAATGTAAGAGAGAAGTGCTGTTGGTGAAACATAGGTCAAGTGTAGTTTAAGAATGGTTGGGGCACGGATCCGGAATGTGTGGTGTTCTATAATTAGTTGCCTTCCAGATCATTGAGAATACCTGACACCGAATCGTCCACTCCTCCCTCCACCGCTAATATCAGTATGGAGTCAAAACCTCACATCCATTTCACTTTGAGATGTACATTGAAAATCCCCTAAGAGAGTAGAGAGCGCATTACAAGGTATTTAATGAGAGAGAGAGCAGACTATGACAGGATTCGGGTAGAGAGAAGTAGTAAGATAATCAAAAGAGAATGGAGAGGAAATGCTGAACTGAAGAAGGAAACAACAGAAAAAAGACCAGAGACAGAGATTTAATAGAAGAAGCACAAGATGAGATGAAGATGTATAGACGGGGAAGAAAGATTGTCTAACGCACAGAGCGAGTCGAAGTGAAGGAGACATCGAAGCAATTCTCGAAAGCAGGTATAGGAGTATTTATTGTGGGCATAGCACAGACTCCGAGACTTCAAGAAGAGAAAAAAAAAAAAAAAGACAGACAAAAAGCACGAGAAGAGAGAAAGTAGGAGGAAAAATGATGACGGCACGGCAAAAGCCTAAATTAAGAGAGACCTATGAAATTTAATAACGCTGAACCCTCATTTACAGGGATTAAAGAGTCAGAAAATGAAGAGGAAATAATCCAGACAAGTTGTAAAAACACGAAGGTCGCCGCACTCACACACACTCCACGAAAGCGCGTACAAAAAAGGAGAAAAAAAAAGAATTAGAGAATAATGAGAGTGTGGACGTTATAAAAAAAGGTGGAAACGAAATTGAGTAGAAACAAAAAAGACTATTCAAATAGGGTAAATGGTTACGCTAAAACCCAAGTGGGAGAAAAGCTAAAAATCGTAAAGGGTAAAAAAAGTGACGGGAGAAAGAAAAAAGAAAACATGAATATCGACTAGTATTGACGTTTTCAAACTAATTATTATTAATCTTAAAATTTCATAATTTTGGTCACCCAAAAAGGTAAGGAAGTTATCGGCCAAGGGTATCGGCACATTTTAACCGGATGAGAAGAAGACCGGGATAGCGCGAAGTAGGTTGTGAGAACGGGCGCGTAGGACCCGATAGAGTCTCAACCGAATCTGGATGGGAGTATTATCCAATTTATATGCTAATGTTTAGATTTCGCAATGAATGGGAGCGCATAGGTGATAGAGATCCCTGAAGAAAGTCGTCGAACAATTTGAAACATAGCAAGGAAAGCCTATTTTTTGTCTTATAATTAAAACTATATGGTTATTTAGAGAATACTTAGTATGGAGAGGAGGCTGATTATGTGTAAACAAAGTAGATTTAGATGTAATGGGAGAGTGGCGAGCAGAAGTCAAATGATTGCCCGTCCTCTTACACCAAGCTCGAGATACAGATGCTGCAGCAAAGTCGAGTCGCCGTCAACCAACACTTCAATAATATCTTCGTAATTAGCTGACATTTAATACTGACACCCAAATTAAGGGAAAATTCAGGTTTGGAAAACAACATACAACCAAGTCGACTCCGTGTATATTATGAGGGTTTTTAAATACATCAGTTAGATTTTCAATTAATTTTTTTGGAAGTACATATAATTGGTCGAGTTTTGTTGCAAAAACTATATAGAGAGAGCTTTAGATCTTTTAATAAATAATCATATTACATTTTGGAAACCAGTCGCAGTCCCGGACCAGTTATAGTTTTAACTACATTCTGCACTTATTCGCCATATTACCCAATATAGGCGGTATACCTGAACCTGAGGACTGATCAAAGATGCGGCAGTGGACGATACCGCCCCCCCGGATTTGACTCGTGAGCCGATGGAATTGCCTGCTGACCGTCCATTGCGACTTCAGTCGCTGGCGCGTGGCGATGAGGGCTTTGATTATAGATTTTGAGTATATAACAACAAATACCATAAGTTTAAACTCTTTTTGTGTTACTGAGCAGACAATTGTTTGTTTATTTAATAAGGCAATTGGGCTAGAAAACATCATTTTTTAATTTTAAAATTCAAAAATGTTAGTTATATGATTACATACGTTAGAAAGTCCGAAATTTCCTAGATACTCACTTTGTTGCGGTTTCGGTGAATTGTCTTGTCCCATTGTGACAATATTCAGGTTTCGCAAAATAACAATTATTATTATCAATAATCATTTTTAGAAACTGCCAATACTATGAATTTCAGATCGCTTATACAGAGAATTGGATATCTTGTACGAAAACTGCCACGTCGATATTCAAGAAAATCCTGGAGCAAACCAACAGACGAACGCACCATCAAATTTCAGTTGAAGATATTTCCAGTCGTGAAGACAGATTGATTTCGGACTCCTTGTTAGAAAGACTTGTTTAAAAGATATAATTAAAACAGCAGTTTTAGATTGAATTTTGTTGAGATATCGTAAAGATTGCGTTTGAGATCCTTGTTAGGGAAAGACTTTGGCTTAATAAAAACTTAACCAGCTATACTTAAAAAAGATCCTAGGATTAACATGTTCTGTTAGAGACATAAGATTTTAGATTAATGTGCACCATTAAGATTACATGCAACCAGAGTAATATTGTGGAGCGACTGTGATTTTTAAAAATCATGTAATTGTCGATTAGATTTTCGTTCGAAGAACTCATTGAATTAACTATGTAAATAAAATTATGGTATGGAAATTTAAGTTAAGAACAACTTCTTGGGTAATTTTTTTATCACCTATTGCGATAAGAACGAGAAGTATCAATAAGAGTAAGTATAAAACTATGTTTTATCATCATACGTTTTTAAGAAACTTCGTTATTTTGAATCTATTATAACTGTTAATGAAGTTTCGCAACATTTTGAACTGTAAATAACAAAAGTTAACATTTGTGATGAAAATCATTATTGTAAATATAGTAATAACTTTAAAAAGCCGTCTTTAACCTTATTATTAAAATATTAAGCTCGTTAGTATTTAATTCCCAAGAGGTAGTACAAAGAGAGGTGTTTCGTTTAATCTTTATGAATATTGCAACTTATATAATGAGGATTGTTTAAATATATAGGCGAGACCAACTTTGCTCCGATTTAAACTCTCGGCTAAGTCGTTATAATCTGTATACCTTTTTGAATCGGGATTATTAAGTTACACAGTTGAAAATCAGGGAGTTATTCATCTCGGACATCTTTACCCTTTTTTCTCAGCAGTTCAAAGCCAATATCCGCTAGTTGTTTCACGAACAGGGTCTTCAGTAGAGCCTATCATTTCCTATCTTATGTATAATGCACAAGCGATTTAAAACCGAGAGTTCGACAATAGGGGAATAAGTTACTTAAAATGAACCACTGGATTTAAAAAACATCAGCCATTGCCAAAAACAAAGAAATAATTTAAGGAATAACTGACTTAAACTAGTAAACTGTAAGTAACAGTTGTAATAAGTTTGGCTGAAGCATTTACCAGCAACTTCACGAAGTATTTAATAATATTTATAACTAACTGATAAAAGTAAATAGTTTAAAAAAGAATTAAAGCAAAAGATTAAAATTTCATAACAATTTTAATAAGTTTCGTTAGACATTTAAGATCATTTTATACAGACAAAAAGGACTTAATTAATTAACCTATTTTAACATTTAAATTGGATCAATAGGAAACCATATTTTTTTGCCTCATCTTTCATTAATAAAAGGAGAAAAAAAATCTGCTCTTGCATTTCTTTTGGTGAGGATCTTTTACCTGCATTGGATGAGGACGGTTGGGGTGACCGTTGAGTTTTTTTTTAGCCTCTTATGAAATTTCTTTTGGCGATTTTTTTTTTGTAAGCTCACCCGCGCCTCCCACAAGATTAGGAACCGTGGCTCCTCCTTTAGTTATCCACCCTCTCCTTTTCATAACGAAAATTCGTTCCTAAGCTCAATTATAAATGAATCAATAAGATTTTTATATGCATTTGCAAAGAATCAATATATTCTACCCACTGCAATGTTCTTCATGGGTCGATCGATAAATGTATGAATGGGCCTCAGAGGCTTTTTTTTTCTATTTAAAACGTTGAGAAGGGATGGGGAAATTGAAATTGCAGTAAATTTAACCCCCTCCTCCCCCCAAATGTCGCCACTAACGATTTGAATGCATGAAACGCATTTGCAATGCGCGTAACACAAACGTGCAACATACATTGAACACGCGGAGTTGAAGCGATATACGCACGTTCTTTCTCTCTTTTTCTCTCTCTCAGCGGTGACCGGCCTAACGCGAGCGGCACGACAACTTGTAGTATTCTTACTTTTTCTACCATTTAATTAGAGGAGCCTTGGAGCTCAAACTCGCATTACCAAGACTTAAGCTTATGAACCTTATTGCGAATGGTGTATCTATTTTAACCCTTTCCAAACATCAGTTTGCATTTTCGTTGCATGTCCCTGTCCCTCCTTTCCCCTTTATTTGCAGCGCGATATCAACTTGCAATTTTTGTCATGTGATTTTTTTTTTATTAAAGATTTTTGATCAATACTTCTGACGTACAATTATTTTTGTTAGATATTTTGGAAAAAGACTGCTCATTATATATATATGTTGTCTTATTGCATGCGCAGTATAATGTACAAACTAATCGGTATACGTTAGCGTTTATTACTTCATTTTGCCTAATGCATCTACAATCTTATCCAGGGAATTTTCTGGTCAGGGTTACCCTTGGGGGGAGGAAAGGATCTTCAGGATGAGGCAACTTCGGGGTTCACGGACTGGATCTTTGCAGGTCGCTGCTTTTGTTTACAGCACAGCTTGGGCGGACTGCCGAAACTTCCCAGCAGGATGCAGCAAGATAGAGAAGGTTCCTTGATGTTGACACACACTGGTTCACAGATTATTAGCTCAGTCTTTGCGCTTAGGCTGGTATGAGTTAGCTTTTGTATGTACTTATGTCTTTTTGAGGGAGAACCACTTTCGCACACTTGAAAAGCGGGCGAAGCCGACAAAAATGCAATTCCCTGACGGAGAGTTCAACGTACACAAAGACGTTGCGCAACGCGCTCATAGTTGTGTCTTCTGGCGGGGCAATTAATCCAGGTAGTCTGTGTTTAAACTTGTGACTAATCTGTCGGTCTTACCAATGAGGTACGTCTGATCTCGTCGATAATTGAGTCTTCGATGAGAGGACATTGAGGCCTATAGGAAAGGTACGGTGTACCATCCTAGTCAGTACAATTCGTTCACCGGGACAAATCTTTTGAGACGTAGGTTGTGTAAGAACGAGCGGGAATGTCCGGTTTATTGAGATTGGTGTGGTGGGTGGAGAATTGCTCCAATGAGAGGCTAAGAATAACTTTGCGTTACGTGCAGTACAGCCTGGTCTTGTGCGGAAGAGGATGCAATAGAGTCGGGATTGCACTCCATTAACGGATTGTTATCGGGGACCAGAGATGATGAGGCAGACAGAGGGCATGAAGACCGAAGAAAAAAGCGTGTTGTATACAATAGACGTGTAGCAATGAGGAATGATAGGTTCCATGAATTCACTGAAGTGCGGAGTACCTAATCGCAGGGTGGCTCATACACACAGGAATGAATGCGCCTCAGTATTTGCTTCGAGTTGAGGTTATTACACAGAAGGACTCGACAATATTAGCAACCTAACAGCCTTTATTCAACACACTGGTACAACGATGTCACCTTATATCTGGATCTGCAGCGTAGATTGCTCTGGCCTGCTGAGACCAGATTACTACGCTTGTCATCATACTGTACCTGATTCTCACCGAATTTGGTTATGTTACTTAGGGGTATGATACGCTCAGCTGTTCTTTTTTTATTGCTTCTATTCTCTACCCTCCTGTTTTTTTCTCGTGCCGTTTCAACGCCCCTCACAATTCTTCAGTTGCGACGGTGTACACTGTTTGATGTCGTAAAAAAATGGATCATCGAAAAAAATAATAATCTCAGTTATCTTAATTATTTATAGTTACTATATATTATACTACATGCTCTCATAAACTTCTCCTACCCTTAAAATACCTATTCGACTAATAGCATAAACTGATAACAACTTTTGATTTTATCTTACATCCAGCCATATCTCCTATACTTATTACATTTGACTATGGATTAGTTATTTATCATGATTACATCATTTGGTCTTTTTACTCCTACTATATGATTATATAATCTAATACTTTGTATACATCAATTATATATATTAGTTGTTGTATATAATACCGTAGCTATTCGTTCACTATCAATCAGAGTAAATACCTATATATGTATACATTGATTAATATATATTATAATATATTATTAAATCAAACATATTAATTTGCTTCGTATTATATATATCGGTATTGCTACTGTGACTTATTAAATGTGAGTTTTTATTACACTATCACTATGTGCTTACTATATTTAGAACATCTTACTGTACTACAAACTATCTATTACCAATTTACCCGATTGGTTATTACTAACACTATAGTAAATCCTTCCATATCTAATCCTCATATAATAGCATTACCTGTTTCATTAACTACGTCTTCTATGCCAGTTCCCTGCCAGTAAATATTATTAAATAAATAATTTATAGATAGGTTCATTTATTTTTTAAAAAACTGCCTCTTTTGCTCTACTTAGTCTATCAATCTTTTATAACTAACCTTCGTTAATCAGTACCGGCGCATTTACTCTGACATTTTACTTCTTATTTTAACATAATTTACAATTTTATTACTAAGATGGAACAATACGCGAGAAATTTGGCAACGAGAGAAAAAAACCAAAGAGTATGGTACTAGATACCAAATATAAAAACATAACATTTTAAATCTCTAGGGTACTATGGTTACCTTCTTAGCTGTGTTGTCGTTATGAACTTATCTAGGAGGGATATACTCTTGCACTTGAAACCAATTGTTTTACCATGAACCAAGGCCTGAGAATATATATAGATAATAAGTATGATATATATATATAGTATTAATTACTATGAGAACCTGCAAATGTATAATTCGAAAATATGTTATATATCAATTTGGGATATCCATACTTAGTACGTAGTGTACTAAACTAATATAACAATATATTATATACATAACTGCCACATCTATATTTTGCATTTCTCTTTCCGTAATAAAAAATAAAATTACTTTTAATTTTTTTATTTTTACTTTATATATTACTCAAAATGTATAGAAAATATCAAAAATAAAATAATGCGAGTGAAAAGGTACTTTTTAAGGCCCACTAGGTACCGAGGCTCAGCTAATTCAAAGTAGAAATAAATTTGTGCGATCAGGGGTGTTTCACATAATATTATAATAAATAGACCGGGGGTCGTAAGATTAAATCTTATAGTAACTAAAATAAATTAAATACATAAAAAATATCAATCTTTATTTAGCATCACCTCAACAAAGAATATACTCACAAAAAAAATTCGACCGTAATAGTAACTCTACAAACCCAACGCATACACTAATATTCTCTATACAATCAGAAACTTTAACTCACGCTAACAATTAGTAAAGAAGCAGAGGAGAGGAGTGTACCACACATAAAACATCAATTTTAAGAACAAATTCAACATTTATTTTTTCAAGAGATAGAAATTCAAATATGAGTATATTTTCAAATATATTTCTCGGACTTCCCGGGGGTCGGCAGGGTGGAGGCAGCAGAAGTTCATAACTATAGCTAATCTCAACTGTATAGAATTGGCAAAAGAAATCCAACTGATTTTTAAATTTCACCATTAATAACACACCAAAAAAAAAAATAAATTAAAAAAATTATACAGAAATTATTCAAAAAAAAAAATATATACACATGATTTAATACGTCTGCAGTTGCAGATAACATATAGTATATTATATTATGTACTAGAATACACCATAATTTCTGATCAATAAACTGTTTTATACAAAATACATTCAAACATCACAGACAGCTAATATTAAATGTTAAGTTAAACGGAGAGATGTATTACTTCAAAATTCAAAGGCGTAGGGTCTCACAAACATCCTTTGGCCCTCAAATATCTCCACCAATGACTAAATAGGTCGCTCTGACAGCAGCAGAACTAAGGAGAGGTGTATTATCATTACTTAAAGAATTTTTCAAAACATATTCGACACGTCTTTATCAAGAGCTATAAGCGACAATGTCTTCACTGAAATATTTCAAGATGAAGTTGTTAATTCGTAAGCTTTGTTCAAACAGCATCCTTGCTAATTTAAAGGTCTCAACTAAATCATTCTGCACTTCTGAAATATTTATGACCACCGCTGGTCCACCCTTTAAAGGTTCTATATTAAAGAGCTTCCTCTCAAATAGTAGAAAGCACCCTATCTGCAAGCCTCAACCAGAAATATTTTGAAAATTTCAAGCATGCCAACTACAAAAATTTCAAACTTCAAAAATTATTTTCAAGTTAGAATTATATTCTATAATATATAGAACAGAATATTGAAAAATATATTTCAATTAAAGCTCACACAAAAAAATTTCTCCTATTAATAAATTACAAAAGCTGCGTACTACACAATAGATAATTATAATAATTTCATAAAAGACTTCACTACAATATGGTGTTAGGTCTATTTCAAAATATATAAAAAGAACATTTACACACAAAAATTTTGAAAAATTTCACAAATTTTATACATATATATATAGTATAAAAAGTTTGAAAATTCAATAAAGTACTAATGCCTACTAGCATAATTTATTATTCAAATGTTACTAGAGCTACGCACACAGAACTTTAATATGTTAAGAGCTCATTACCGTAAAATATTGTACATCATAGGGTCATGCTATTATAAAATAATATTAATAATATATAATATATAATATAATATTTCTTTCTTCTTCATTACCTTTTTTCCCAAGATGGGAGTACGGGTTGCGCTAAAGCATCGGGAAATGAAAACAGTAGGAGAATATAACAAGATGTCGAAGAGAAAGCCAGCTGGTACATTTATTAGAAAACGTAGTCGCAATCCAGAAAATCGCACCTAGGCTTCACGGGACGCGACGGATCCTCACTATGGGTAAATCGTCAAGTGTAGGTTCATCCGTTGGCCCAGGTGGGCACAACTATATCTCCTAAATGACGCCGCCATTCTCCGTCCTAATCATGAACATTTCTTCTCGCGTTGTTTAAACGACATTTTTCTACCTGCAAACATCTTTACTGATCTCAATTTGCCAATTTTTCTTCGATCTCCCGCCGGTCGGTCCAACCACCACCACTATAATCCGCTAACCAACCGAACTAACAAACCTTTCACAGACGCAAACATTCACATACTTCAATATTCGTCTCGGTACCTTTTAATCACACACACACCGCAATAACGTTATTGTCTCACTATCAATTCTCTGAAACTAGCAGTGCCTTAAGATTGTCATCTGAACACGTGAAGTTTGAGATCTATCCTCTTATCAGACATGGTCCGCACTAATAGTACAATACACAGAAACAAATCCCTATGAAACCTAAGCGCAGCCAGACTTAGCTGCATTAACCAACAGATTATTGACAGCCACCTTCCTTGCCATCACACTTTCCACTGAACTCTGCAACATTCCGTTCTTCTCATCAACACATACCAAATATTAACTCAGACTTGTCCAGCTGCTCACGTACATCAACATAACCACACTGAGGACATGTCCAACTCACATCATTAAGTTACTCTTATATAATCGTTTATTTTCAAAGCCCTCTTTACACCCCCGAGCCAACTCGAGACTAATCTACTCAAACATTACTGATTTCCCCAATTTGATCATACCATAAACGCTATTGGTTCTTGGGGCGAATCTGAATATATAATATATGTATAATTAATATTTATATTATATATATCTATAAGTAATATAATATATATATATATAAATATATATATATATAATATATATATAATATATATAAATATTATATATGATATAGTACTTGGGTTTAACAGAATGATTAGAATTGACCTTGTTTAAGTAAACATTAATGGCAGGTTGAGTGTGTGCAGATTTTATTAGTATATGTCGATTTTGCATGTCTTATATGTATTGGTACGAATTCAAGGAGGTGGAGATTGTTCTTGAAGTTAATTTAAATGTATTAAGTCTTAGAATAAAAGCTATTACTTTTGTCTAAAACGAAGTAACTACTCCTATTTGTTTTATTTGTAATTTGGGTGAATCTTATAATAAATCTATTTCGTTTCATTTTTCAAAAGGTGGGCGCAAAAGAGCGAATTGTTTTTGAGTCGCACGTGCAAGTCGCATTCCTGGACGGCTCGACCTCGGTAGTTGCTACCTATCTGGAAGTCGCCGGAGCT
The DNA here is from genome assembly GCA_015478945.1 of Trachelipus rathkii. Classification (NCBI taxonomy): domain Eukaryota; kingdom Metazoa; phylum Arthropoda; class Malacostraca; order Isopoda; family Trachelipodidae; genus Trachelipus; species Trachelipus rathkii. The sequence goes on from JABUQX010131959.1 coordinate 31,827, forward strand.
GAGCAGCGGAACAAAGAGGGGAAGTCCCCACTCTGATATATATTAATATATTAAATAAGATATTATATATAAATAAGATAAATATAATAAATCAAAATATATATCATGCTATTGTAGATATATATTATATATATATATATAATATATATATATATATATTATATATATATACTATATATACTATAGTACTTTATAGTATATAGTATATATGTGTGAAATTTGGTTTAAAGCACAATCAATATCTCAAAAACTACAATAGCTACGGAAAAATGGATAACATTTTTGGAGTCTCTGGTTCCAATCTCAGTGCGGAAATGTAAAAAAAGAAAAATAAAAAAAAAATATATTTTCAAAAAACTACAAAGGCTATGCGAAGGAAACACATTTTTGGACTCCTGTAAAATTTTAGAATAGGACACGAACGAGAAATAAAAAATAAAAATATTGTTAATAAATTATAGTATGATTATAGGAGCCCTTTAGAGACCTTTTATTGGTGACTCGTTAAAATAAATAGACTTTCATAAATTTTGTTTGTTTTTTTTACTAAAGAATACCGCAGGGATACGGCACCGACGGCGGAGTCGGGTCTCTCGGGCCTTCGGGAACTACGGGTAGGACTAATTCCCCTCCGGGAGGGTCTCCGGAACCCTCTTAGTATTTGGGTGTCGCGGGATTCCTCCGCCCTCCCCTAGGGGGTATGGAAAACGTCCCTCTGTGTTCCCCGATCGGCTTTCGAGCCAAACTTCAGTTTATAATGCCTTTTACAGAATTAATTTATATAAAAATGCTAAGTATGTCTCCTGCTCCTAAAAAAAAAAATAGCCAAGATCTTTTTTATTATTTATTATGTGCTTTTTTTTTACGTTTTCCTAACTAGAAATTTTTACAAGATTCAAAAAATATTTCGTTTCGCTGTAGCTATTGTGTTTTTGAGAAATTTTTTTCTTACAGTTTATGCATTTATTTCCGAGGATTCCAGCAGTGTATTCCTGTTAGCTGTAGATATTGGTAGTTTTCTAACAAAGTGGATGATGATAGATTTTTTTATCAATCGAGGTTGAACAGTAATGTATATATATAATATAATATATAAATATAATATACTATATAATTAATATATATATATATACTATATATATATATACTATTATAAATGACATGAGTCCTAGAAGGAGATTTTACTCTCGATCAGCGGGATTCGAACACTGACCGTCCGCGTGCTGAGGTAGACAGCAAACCGGCGCTTTTCCACTAAGCATCACGTCCAAAAAAGAACCTTCAAGCGTAGTATTTAAAGCTACCGGGTTTTTACTTCCTCATCCATAAATTGGCTGAGTACTCAAAGGCGGGCCCAGGAGTATTAGGAGGGGAGTGAGATGTTTTGGGGTAGAGAGCGGGTTGAGACAGGGATGTGTAGCCGTGGCTTTCAATTTATTTATGGAGAGTGTCTGGAAAAGGAATGAGAGGGAGGGGGAGGGGTGGATATTGATGATTAGGGGTGATAGATGGGAAGTGAACAAGATACTGTTTGCGGATGATATTGCCTTAGTGGCGAAGAAGCGGAAGGGCTGAGGTATTTTGGTGAAGGAGTTTGTGAGAGAGTGTGTGGGCAAAAGGGTCTTAAAGAAAATCCGAGGTAGAGTAAGTGTAGTGGTTTGAGGAGAGGAAAAGATGAGGGGATGGGGTAGGGAAGATAGGAGGTGATTTTAGGAAGAGTAAAGTTTTAGATATTAAGGGCTGGATTTGGTAAGGAAGGAGGAATGTAAGGAAAGATAGATTCACAGAGTAGAGAGGCGAACGTAGGCATTGAGTGCGAGGAATTAAATAGGGAAAGAGGGGATTATCCTTAAACTTAAGATAGTATGTTTGAAAAAATTGTGTTCCAGCGGTACTATATGGTGTGAAACATGGGGTTGAATGCTAGGTCCAAGGAGAAGTTGGAAGTGTTTGAGATGAAGGGTTGAGAGCGGTGTGTGGGTTAGTAAAAAGAGAGAGGATTAAGGATAGGGTGATACGAGAGGAGATGTGAGTTGAGGAAGGTTTGGGTGAGAAGGAGGCGGAGCCGGGGAATGTGTAAGCTGGTTTGGACCCTGGGAGAGAAAAGGAGGCCAGAGGGTGTAGGAGATTTGGGAGCGGAGGGGATAGAAGGAGAGGAAGGGGGAGACCAGAGAAGAATATGGATGGAGGAAGGAAATGCTGGAAAGAGAGGATGAGGGTGGAAGGAAGGTAGGCCGTGCGAGAGATAGACAGGAATGGAGGAGGTGGGTGGGGCGAGATGAAGGAAAATATGAAATAGGGAAGCTGCATGCACCCGCTTAAGCGGGAATAAGTGTTTGTATAATAATATAATAAATAATGAATAAATAATCATATAGTTATTATATATATATATAGTATATATATATATCTATATATATATATATATATAGTCTATTATATTATATAAGTAATAATTATAATATATCTATATTATATATATATAGTATATATATCTATATTTATAATATATATTAATATATTAATATAAATACTAAATATGTGAATTATATAATAATAATATATATATATAATATTAATTAATATATATATTATAAAATATTATATTAATAAATAATTATATATATATAATATATGGTGATATGTTAGAGCGCACAGCTATCATCATGTTCTTTCAGACAATTTCTCCGGCGCTTTACAGAGTTCGGGGGGGAACTAGTATACTAATTGAAATAAATTAAAGGATAATGATATTCTTGTTACTTCAGCTAATCTTAGTCTAATTAGTTACTGTCTTACTGAATTAGTAAATATCGCGAAATATAACCAAATCTTAGTTGTAAAATACAGCAATCTATTTGTGAAATGTTTAATTGGGAGTTGATAAATAGATAAACATAAGGGTACGAAACATATTAATGGAGAGAATATATAGATTAAAATAATAGTGAGTAAATATGCCTTTCCAAATAGGAAATAGATCTTTGTAACAATAATTAGATATATCATAATTATATATATAATATTACTATATATATTATATAATATATATATATATATATACTTATTATATATTATATATATAATATATATATATATATAATATATATATAATAAACTATATATTGGGGAAGGAATGGGGAGAATTGCGTGGTGGCGCTGGACATATCAAAGCATTGACCGGGAGGCACTCGTCATGGCTCTCAAGCTCCCTTCTTGGGGGTTCCTCTTATCTTTGCTTATGATGTCTAGTTTTCCTCTTCACAACGCTTCAAATCGGCTGTTGGTTACGGCGCGGACTCTTCTCTTTTTTCTGTCAATTGCGGTGTTCCTTAGGGTTCTGTCTTATGTCCTATCTTATTCTTAAACTCTGTTCACTAATGATCTCTCACACTGCAAGATCTAACTCTAATCAATGTATGCCGATGACTCAACCTATTCTCAACTCATTTAGATTCTGCTCGCTTCTTTTACTCAGATGCTCTCGTCTTAATATTTCGATTCTATTCTCGCAGATCTGGAATAGATGTTCCGGGTGGGGGTCGTTCTCAGACTTGTAATTGTAATCTTTAAACTAACTCTACAATCCCTCTCTAAACAAGCTTCCAACTTCCTATCTCTTTCGACTGTCTCGTTCTCCTGTTGACAATATAAACATCCTTCGCTATAACATAAACAAAAAAACTTGGAACTCCATCAGCACAACGGTTTGCTAGGGCGGCCTCAAAGACTGGGAAATCTGTTTAGACTGCGAGACTTTTTTTTTCTCTCAGTATAAAGTATTCAGTGGCCTCAATCGCCTTGTTATGGAGTACTGGCTCTCATATCTGGGGTTCCGGGTTCAACGCCGGCTTTGGAGCAGGGTCGAGGTCAAGGCCAAAGACTATAAACTGCTCCGTACTTTTCATTCACTTGACCCTTATCTTGCGGCGCGATGTTTGGTGCTTTATCTCTTTAGGTACCGCAGCGGCAGAAGCTCGAGGGAATTTGTAACTCGCGTACTACCACTTTAGGCATCCGCATAAGCAAAGGGTGCTCTGTGCTGCGCATCGAGAGTTTTGTGTGGATTATCGGTAACGTCAGGCTAGTATCGCTGGCGGTTGCTTCTTCTTTCCTGCCCTGTTCTGTGGAATTCTCTTCATTTCTGTGTTTGCCTGCGATTTCATCTCTCTCAAACTTGCGTCTGTGCCGTTTTCGCTAATTTGCATTAGTTGGTGAGCTTCGGAGGAGTTTAACACCCCCTTGAATAGGGCTGTCCCGTGAGTGGTGGTGACAACTATATAAAATATATATATAATTATGATATATATATATATATAGTTATGATAAATATGTACTATATATATATATATATATTATATTAATATATATATAGATATATATATATATATGTAAGGCCGTAGCCAGGAGTACTTAGTAAGTTGGGGGTATTAAAGATGTAAGTTTAAAGGAATCGTATACGCCGTAGTTTCTTCGTCGCAACAAGTCTCTGTTTTTTTCTAGAAAATCTTCAGTTGGAATCTCAGACCCTCGATGGCTGTATCAGACAATCAATGCAGTACAGGTTCTGGGCAGCATATATTTCTGTCTTACCTTAGTATTCGGTCAATAGTACTAACGCTCTTTTAACGCGCGGCTATGTTACAGCGAATAAGACCAGAAGATTTCACAGAGCTTTGTAACGTCGCAAATATCCACGTTCGGCGTTGCAATATTTTCGACAAATGCTTCATCTCGTTTTAAATATTTCGCTTTCGATCATGGAATTGATATAAAAATTAAAGGATTTCAGGTCAGCTAGTACACCTTTCCGCATTAAGCATCGGGAATCTGTCACAAAATTTCTAACTTCAATATCCGGTAAATTAGTTAATGACAAACGTCTAAAAGCGACTAGCAAATACATTATATCAATTGATTGTACGTTGAATCCTCTCAATTTCTTCGATACACATCAGCAGTATGATCTTTATCCTTTAAATGCTTTTTTATCTTATTTCATCAGAACAGCGCTTCTCAGAATGCAAACTCTCCTATTTCCAGCAGAGCCGAGACGTTGTTTGTAAAGTACTATTGACGTCGGCACACGAGTTTGCAATCTTTCGTGCAGGTGAATTTTGCTGCTTTTAACTACGTGGAGAGATTGGTCAGACACAGGTGCTTCTTTGAAAGCATCTGGATAAGATAGAGGAGGCACGAAGGAGGTTTTCTTAATAACAGGTGACTGAAGGAAACCTCATTCGATTCGCAGAGATGGCCCTGAATTGATGGAAGGTCTGTCCTTCTTTTGTATGTACAAAGCCTCATAATTGACTTTAAGCTCACTGAAGAAGCAAATTCACTATCGTTATATAGATACACATTCTCACTTCAAGCAGTCTGGAATCTTGAGGATTGGCTCATTGATTATGATTGAATATCATGCAAATATTTTTTTTGTTTTTTGCGACTGCTAAACAGCTTGTAACTGGCTTTGCAATATAAAAAAAACTTGATCCTGCTGATTTTGATTCCTGCAGGAGGTGCTGCCGAGGGATAATGTGTCTACGATCAGTGTATATAGAAGAACTTCTTTGTTTGCCTTTGAAACGCCTTTTGGTTACAAAATCATATTTTGAGCAAAGGAGCGCACCATCAAATGCTAAAGCAAATGAGGTTATAACTAAGGCTTTGGCCGCTCCTAATCAGTAGCATTTGCAATAGTTTCGGCTTTTCCATTGGGTATTTTAACAATTGACAAGAACTTTTCTAAGGAATTTTTACCCTCCACTACTCTAAACATTATACTCAGCTCCATTTCATTTCTTAAAGAAGTGCTCTCATCTGCTAACTACTCAGTGACCATCTCTCTTTATAGGTACTTGAACATCGTGAGCAAACTACTACATAATGTTGAAAAAAATACTAGCTACATTATTTGCTTCTTAATCTGTAAAAATCATGCATTCAATTTGCAAAAACTTTAATAAAACTGCTGATATTTCGTAGTCGTAAGCTGCTTCTCTTTAACAAAAAAACACCTCGAAAAGTATTTTTTAGAACTTAACTATTAAGTTCTTTCATTTCACTCTGTTGCACAATTGAGCGTGATCGGTTTGTTCATGAGCCGGTCTCCCGAGGTCCAAGTTCACATTATAGGTGTGATCTGAAAGAGTGTTAATGCTTCTTTAATTTCCTTTTTTTCTAAATTTTTGAAAGACTTCAGTGGAACGGTTATGAATACCACCTGTCTTTTGTAGAACATTTGCTATTTTTCATGAATTTGGCACAGTACAAATGCGCTCCTTTTCTTCCGTTTCTGCCCAGCAACTAATGTTCGGTTCCATTTTTTACTTGTAGTAGCGTTGTTGTCAGACATTTGGCGTAATGTAGCTGAGATATCCTGCACCTTATTGTTCCACATTCTTAAAATTAGGTTAATTTGTGAAAATTGGAATACGTGGCGGCGTTCTCTCGGTTTTTTACTAGGTCATGCTGCTTCGCCCTCTGCATAAAGATCTATTTGTTTTCCTCACTGATCCGAACGTAAAAGTAAAAAAAAGAAGGCCACATACACCACACATACACTCATATATATATATAATATACTATATATATATATTAATATATATATATATAATATATATATATATATATATATAATAAATATAATATATATATATATATATATAAATATATACTATATATATATAATATATATATATATATATTACTATATATATAATATTAATATAT
>JABUQX010131960.1:0-7500 GCA_015478945.1 Trachelipus rathkii
TTTATTTATGTTCTTTGAAATAGTGAATTAATTATAAAATAAAAAAAATAAAAAAATAAAAAAAAAAAAAAAAAAAAAAAATATATTTTCGATCAAGTGTGAAAATTTTCAGACATTTTGTGTATATTACATACGAACATCATAATGTTTTTCGTTTTTTGTTAATATTGTCTAGTAAAAAATTGGATCGTTATGGGTGGCGTTGCTTTGTGTTAATATGCATCAATGTTTTTTACTAAATAATCTATTCTATATATATATTATATAGAGGAGTTTCTTCAAAATAATTATATATATAAAAAGTAGAGTAATATTTTTGGCCTTAGTTAAAAAAATTATTATTTCTTTTAAAATTTTTCAATTGAAACAAGGAATATTCAGGATGAATATTTAAATTTAATCATTAGTAATAATTATTATATTATATATAATAGTTGATATTATAATTTTAATCTGAGGCAAGACATAATTTGCAAATTTACGCATAGGAAATATTTAACAGTTTGATGATGTAGGATTGTTCATTATAATCTAGGGAGTGATCTCTAGAAAATACATCCTGAAACATGACAGAAATAAATTTAGAACCACAAGAGAATTATATATAAGATTAATAATCAAGAGAATAGAGAAGCTTATGATGTAGGTCTTTAGATACTGATGCTCTTTCTGCAGCGGGATGCACAATCATCATCCTCAATCTATAAGAGAAGTACCCCACTATATTAATAAGTACTAAATTTAGTATAATATTTAACTATTATATTATAATATATATATCTCTATATATATAAATATCTATATATACCTATAATATATAATAATTAATATATATATCATATATATTATATATATATACTATGTCTCTCTTATATTATATATGTAATAATATTATATTTATTGTAATATATGTATAATATTATGTATAAATTTTAAATAAGAACTTTGCAGAATTTTAGAGAATTGTTAAAGAAATTTTTTAAGAAGGACTTCAAAAAAGAAGAAACTGTCTTGAGAAATATGAAAATTCACATTAAAATCTTACTTATGTATAAATAAAGCTCAATCGAAGATGAGTAGTTGAAATTTTGGTTGACTATTGCATTGAACAGGACTATTGTATTGGGGAGTAAGTTTTGTTTTCTAATTAAATAAACTGATTCATAAGTTAATAGCAACATAAAATTTTAAAGACTTAATTATATTTATAAGGTCAGATAAACAGTTTAAGAAATGCTGTGAATATCTAAATTCCATAAAAGCTAATTAACATTGTAGAGCTTGGCATTAGCAGTGAGCAACTATAGATAATTAACCTTTGTTTATAATGTATGCTTGTATTAATGTAGTCGTGTTAATGTAAATAATTTATTTTGAGTGAAATTTCCAATTATACTACTAATATTTATATAATAATTAAATATATAATTATATACTCTCATATATTATATATCTTACTATATAATATAAATATTAATATATTATATATATGATATATAAGTGTATATATATACTATATATAGATATATATTAATATATATTATATATAATATAATTTTATTTATATATAAAATATTATTATATATATATAATATATATTATATATCTATAAAATATATATTATATATATCTATATTAACATAATTAAAATTATATAAGATCTAAAAAATTACTGTTAACGTTAGTGCTTATTATCCCTCAAATTACAGTAGGAGTGACACGTAGGGGGTAACTATGGAAATCGAACTTAACGGCGCGGTCTATCCCAATATCATATATAGCGGCTCACCAACGTGTAAGAAGTCTAAATTTTATATTTATAATGCCCCCAAAGTAGATTATACTCACCCAAACTGACTACGCGGAAAGATTGAACCAGCTCCTCTCGTATACTGAGAAGTCGCGACTCAACTCGTATCATATAATCTATATATTATAATATATATATAATAAATATCTCTATATTATATATATATATTAATTAATAATATTAATTAATATAATATTTTATATATTATATTATAATTATCATAAATATCTATATAATATATATTAATAATCATATTAATATTATAATAATATTATATAATATATATTAATCTATAATATATATATATATTATCAATATATATATAATATATATATATATTATAAAATATAAATATTATATATATATAATATATATATATATCTAATTTATACTATATATTATAATATAATTTATAATCACACATATACGATTAGTATACAGGGCTCATGATTTCACAATTCCTCATTACTCGGATTTTAAGGTAGAAACTACCTAAAGAAGCTTCCTCTCTCTATGAAGGCCTTATGCCAATGTATATTATGAACTTTCATAAAAAAGAAAAATTTTGGATAGTGCTGCTAGCTCTTAGAGCATCCTTTAAAATTTGCATGTTTTTGCTTATGTTGTTTGGACACCCTTAATGGTAGAACTATGCATATGTATGTTATGTAAACAGTCAATTGGTGGCTTTCTTTTAAATATTGTTGAGTTCGAACTGCCATAATTAAGTCAGCTATTTGATTGAGTGCTTATGTGAGGTAGTACTGAAGTTGAGCTATATGTTTTAAGTATAGTATTATAGATATATAAATATGTGTGGTGTAAAATATAAAATGTTTTTATATCTTCTAATTCATTATTATAAATATTATTATTTTACGTATTCTTACTATAAAATTGACAAGCTGTAGAAGCTGTGAGTTATCTTGAGATTATGGGTCGTTGGTAATTAACATATTATATTGATTAGATATAATAGTAAAAACATCCATTACTGATTTATTTATAGAAAAAATATTTTTAATTTTATTTTTACATTAATATAAATTGAACTCAGCTAGAGATCATTAGATAATAAAATATCTGAGACCAAAGGATATTATGTAAAACTCCTAAAACTCTTTGGTCTAAGTGCGATATACCTGTACATACTGAAAACAATATTGGTCTGAATTCTTATCTCACTCTACATCCGACAGATCAGTATGTTTAAGATTTTAAATCACAATATAACTCTCAGAGTAACAATTCAATAGAAGCACTATATAGAATATGAATATCTTGATTCTTAACAGATAGGTATGTCCGTCCTTAGAGATGTTTCCAACCTATGGTGTCACTATTCCATCATAAGCAGCTGGGTGCTCTGTACATACTTTTATCTTCTCTACTATAATATAGATATATTACTATATATGAGTAGTACTTAGTAAGATAGGAATAGAGAGTAGAAGATGAGAAGAGAGTAATAGAGAGATAGAAGAGAGAGAAGGAGGCGCAAATTAAAAAAGTCCAGTACGAAAGAAGAGGTCCCTTATATTGTAATTTTTTAAAAAATTATAGCGAAAAATATAATGTAAAAATATAAAAAAAAAAAACGATGGAAATTATTTTCACAGTTATGAAATATATGGAAAAAACCTGGCACAATTATATATACTTCCATATGAGGTAAAGTTATAATTATATGTGGTTTTTTTGTCATATAATTGAGTCTTTATATAACAGTCTTATTGACTTTATTTATGCGAGATAAAATTAGACAAAAAAGAAAACCTATAAATTAATAAGAAATTAAGTGGTTTTTTATTATATATACTAATATAACAAAGATGTTATTTTATATTTTTATCACAAAATTCAAACAAATCTGCAGGAGAAAGAATTTGACTTTCATTTGGTCTTTGAAGGTAGTTCCGTATTAGATCATAACGCCAGGTAAATTATAGATTTTCCAGGCTTCTAACTAGTAACCCACTAATTTATATATATATACTCTACTGTATACTACCTAAGGAGGAGTTTAAGGGAGCAGGTTGAAGGATTTATACAAGTATAATAACAGTCATTTTTATAACAAAATTGAAGACCAAATGGATAATGGTAATCATATATTAAAAGATTTCAGATGGTGTAGATCTCAGAGAAAGAGTCACAATTGTATTTCTTTCATGCACAAATCTTGGTAATTAGCTCTGGTTTATCTTTTTATATACTCCGAAGCTTAGGAAGGGGGTGAGGTGATCACTTTACTTAGAATATGATTCTCTACGCGACAGAGAAAGAAGGATAGGTAAACACAAACACATATAGAGAGAAGCGCTAAGTTGAAAGCATCTGTGATTGAGGATATTATACAGTAGATAATTATGAAGAAGAAAGTGAATTTCGAGATAACTTTAGGCTTACATCCTCTTAGCATGTATTTTCTTAATAGACGTCGTCGTTCTATGTGATAATGATTTACATATAGCATAACACTCGTAGTTGATATCTAATTAATATGCATGAATACATATGAGCTTAATGTGGAGTGTTAGACCTATATACCATTTTTTGCATATCATTTAAGTCTATCCGTATTACAAGATACAAGATCAACCACAACTAAAGACGCATATAACGGCAGCATCTACACATGATCAAACACAAGCAACATAATAAGTAATAATATAATGCAATGTTGAATAATTATAGGTTATACAGCTTTTGCATATAAATTTATAGGTGATTAAATCCTTATCAGAGGAAGAATTTTTTGAAAAGCAGCAGTGGCTTAGGTTTAACAAAGAACCTTGGGAACAAGTAGAAAAATTGTGGAATGAAACTTCAGATAAGAGAATATCTGATATCCACCTTAAAGAGGAAGCTACAATACATAGTACTTTTCTTGATTGGCCAATATTAGAAAAACACCAATGGAACATATTCTGACGTAAGTATATATTATATAATAAATATATTATAATATATATATATATATATAATAATATATATATATATTAAATAACCAATGGACATATTCTATAAGTATATATATATATATTATTATTTTATTTTATTTTTATTTTTAAAATTTATGTACATCAGTTACACAAACACTGTTTACCTGCCATCTGGACTGCACAACCCATAACAGGGTAACTACTAGTAAAACGAGAGTATCAAAAGTTTTCAATGGTTACAGAGAATGTAAAACTTGTAGTTTAGTAGCGAAAATGAAAATGTCATTACTGTTAAATATTGAAGACCGCTAATATATAAGAATGTCGGTTTATATAGGTTATGTAATATGAGATTAAAGACCTCTAAATAAAAAAATAGCCATATCTATAATGTATGGAATATGTAGTTTGTCATTATATATCATACTCAAACAGTTGTAATAAATTAAGGATTGATAAAAAATGGTTTGCAAAAAAATTAATGGAGACAAGTAGGTAGGCTTGATTGAACAGTATATGTTTCATAACTAGTGTGAGTTGATAAGATGCTATACTGCATAGAGCTCGAGCTATGAACCACTTTTATGTAAGCTTATGAGAGTTTTTCGGTTAGTTGTGCCCAAACGCTCACTTATATAGTCTATATCTAAGTATTCGATTTCTATTCACACAGTTTATACTAATCTCTAGCCTACCTTTCATTAGTCCCTCTGTGATCACCCCCACTATTTCATATAACGTACTCATAGCCATTGTTTCCTTTAGTATTGGTGATAGTGATAATGATTATTAAGTTATGAGTTACGCCAAAGCCCATACTAATGTAACTAGTAACGAATATACGTAACACATAGGAATCAGAAGCTTAAGATGATACTAGACAGGTATACGCATGCCAAAAAAAATGAGTGAGAACAATTACTGAGAAATAAAGGCGTAAAGTTTCCAATATGCCTCACGAAAGAGACATAAAAGTATGAGGCAACTATATACTTGAGGGTCGCAAGAATAACCACTATGTCCAATTAATTCTGAGGAGGATCTTTATAAGATGTTAGTGTATGTATCCAACATATAATGATAAATTATAATTCCTCATACTATTACTATGCAATTATATATTGATATACAACATAACTTTTTGTATATCACACTCTATACGAATAATTAGACTCACTGGAGTAACTAAAAGAGTAATTAGAGTACACTATTCGTCTCGAGGCGTGTTAATACTTATCTTTTCAGATATTAACAAGTTCCTTACAATTTAATCGTATATAACGTTTCTTTGTCTTATCTCTATATACAGTAAAATAAGTATTTGTCACAATTAGTAATGATTTAAAATATGATAAAAGACTATTTGCTTTCCATGTCCAAGTGAATAAATTTTATTCAGAGTTAATAAATGTAATTATAATAAGTTCTTTCTAAATAACTTTATTTACTTATTTTTAAACTGAGGGTAACTTTATCTATATATATGACTATAGTATACCTATATATATTTCTATATTTATATATAAATTATATTTAAATAAATAGTATTATTATTTCGTATTATTCTATCTAGACCTCTTATTAGTTAAGAATGTTCGTTATACACGTTGAAGTATATATATATGCACTGTGAATTAGGGTTATAATAATAAATTATAATAGTTATCACCTTCGAGTATATAATGAAAAACATTATAAAATTTGTTGTATAAACAACTATTTACCTTATACATTTTAAAAATTCTATTAAATTCTTCTCTCGGCTTCTTATACATTATTAATAAAAACTAAAGTAAAAAAACATTTACAGGTAAATGCCTAGATATATTTTTAATTTTTATAATAATACAATCGCAAAGTTATATAAATAATTATATAATTAAATTATAATTATATAATTATTATAAATATATAATTATTAATTATATATTATAATAATCTAAATATCTATATTTATAGTCATCTTATTATATCATTATATCATTATATCATTATATTATATATTATTCATATTATTATGAGTAAATATAATTAATTTCTTAAGTATATAAAATACTGAAACAAAGTATATAAATATACCGTGTAAGGTGCGTGTTGTGGTGTTAGTGTAGTGTGTGGAGTCATTAGTTTTATTAGATAATTAGAATTAACCCTTAGCGATATTACGATGCCCATGATAAAGATTTAACACGATTCAATATTTCATCTCTTGTATTGAGAATATTACAAGCAAAGAGGGTATGGTTGTCTCTACCGCTCAGGATATCCTTGGGATGTTAAAAATGTTATATTACTATGATATGGATGAGTAATAGTGTGTTGCACAAGTTTAGGATCCGCGGAGTTCAGATATATTCTGGACATCGTTTTTCCATCTTATTATAGTGGATTTGTATTATTATTATTATTATTATTTTATTTAATTATTATTAATTATTGATTATTATTATTATTATTATTCATTATATTTATTATTATATTATTATTATTATTATTATTATTGCATATATCTTATTTATTATTGTTTCTATTCTTTCATGGTACATCATAATCATTCATCAATCATTGCATCTCATCATCAATCATCATCATCATCACATCAGAATCATCATCATCATCAATCATCATATCATCATCATATCATTTACCGTACTTTCAGTATCAAATGTTTAACATGCAATGCGAATCTATATTTTTCTTCATGTATTTATTTTGATTATTCAGTATCAATGATGAAAAAGCTTT
>JABUQX010131960.1:12500-15000 GCA_015478945.1 Trachelipus rathkii
TATATATTATATATATATATATATATATATATATATATATATATATATAATATATATATATATATATATACTTATATAATTTTAAATAAGCTCTGCTAATTTTTGTTCTGATTAAGAAAGAAACAAATATAGAATATTGTTTTCATTATGAGGATGCAAAAATTTTGTGGTAGCCTTTATTATTTTTAAATTTTATTATCTATATATAATATATATATATATATATTATTATATATATATATATCTATATAAATATATATATATTATATATATATATATATTATATATAATATATATATATATAATTAATTATATCTGGCGTACCTTGAAGTTATAATTGGGTGCACTTCTATATATATATATATATATATATTATATTATTATATATATTATAATATATATATAATATATATATACTATATATAGTATATATATATATTAATATGATATATAATATATATATATATATATTATATATATATATATATATAAATATATAATATATATATATATATATATATTATATATATATTATATATATTAATATAAATATATATAATTATATATATATATATCTATTATATAATATATATATTATTATATATATAATAATATTATTATTATTATTATTATTATTATTATTTATTATTTATATTATTATTTTATTATTATTTTATTCTTATTATTATTATATTATTATTATTTATATTAAATTATTAGTATTTTATTTATTATTATCTATTAATAAGTAATAATTAAATAATAATTATATTAAATATAATATAATAATAATAATATTATAATAAATAAATCAATATAATCATAATAATATAATAATAAACAAGAGGAAATCTTCTCTAAACATTGACTTTATCTTTTATTAATAAAGAAACGTAGGCCTTAAAGATTTTTTAAAATTAAGTTTTTGTTCCTTAGATAGCTTTTAAAGCTATTTTTTCAATAAAAATCTACTTACTTCATCTATGCACTAATTTAAATTATTTTATTATATAAGCATAAATTATCACTTAAAGTTAATGTATACAAAAAATAATAATATTTAATAACCAAGCAATGACTTCAAGATAAACGCTGCTGCTGCCATCCTTTTGATACGTAAGAGAAACTTGTCGTGTATATATATATATAGTATATATTATATTTATATACTATATATATATATATATATATATATATAGTATATAATATCTATATATATATAAGTTGTACGATGTTTTCTTTTACGTCTGGCGGACGCGGTATTGTTTGCTGGCCTGACCATTCAATAGATACAATGGAGAAATTAAAATTCTTACGTCATGCCGATAACAAAATTTCACCTCTAGGAATAGGGAGAGCGGAAATTTCCAAATTATTTAAATTATTATAGAACCGTTATTACTAAAGTAGTTGTTTTTTTTTGTTTTTTTATAAATAGTTTTTTTTTTTCACTTTCATATAAAAATTTTAATAATTTAAATTAAGTTTACAATTTAATTTATTTTAATAATTTAAAAAGACTCAGAAATATTGGGTAGGAGCTACTACCCTATCTACCTAGTGTTATACGCCCGCTCATATATAGTATATATATAGTATATTATATATATATAATACTATATAATATATATATATAATATATATATATATAATATATAGTATATAACATTAATAATATGATATATTAAGGGCTTTCTCTACTCTTTCTGTACAGTGCATGTTTCGCACTTATCCGCCCCTAGTCTTGGAAGAAAGTGGATGAATATGTATATATCTATATATATATATATATATAATATATTTATATCTATCTATATATATTATATAATAATATATATATATATATATATATATTAGTATCTTATAATAATAATAATTATATATATAATAATATTATATAAATATATATATAATAACTAATATATTATATATTATTAATATATATTATTATATTATTATATATAATTATATATATATAATATTATATCATTATAATATATATAATATTAGTATATATATATATATATATTATAATATTATGATTATAATAATTATATATATATATATCTATATATATATATATATATATATATATATATATATATATATATAATTTATCCACCTTCTCGTCGCGAAACTTGGGTTAAGTGCGCGATACATACATCCGGAACGATAAAAGTAGTAGAAAAATTATGAACGCAAGTCCATAAGAAGCCTAGCCTACCGCGCCCTTTGTACCTTTTAAGTGAGAACTAACTCGTCACATCAGATAAATTCACCCAAGCGCTTCACGGACAGCGACGGACCCTCATCTAGGCATCGTCAATGTAGGGTTTCATCCTTTGGCCAGGTTAGCCACAACATACCTCACATGAACCCGCCATGCTCCTATTATGGTCACCTTTTTTTCGCCTCTGCCACTCACATTCCTCTCTCTCCAGGCATACCTTTTTGACTCAATAGACTTTTCTTCGGTCTACAGCTTGTCGATTTCCAACAT
>JABUQX010131961.1:0-18426 GCA_015478945.1 Trachelipus rathkii
AAGAGAGAGATTTATATGGTGTTTTCTAAATGTAAGTTTAATCAGTTGAAAGGCTGGGTTACTAGTTATTTTATAAATAATAATATATATATTATATATACATAAAATAATGATATAAAATGTTTTTTACATATTATTAATTAAGTTAATAGTAATTTTGCAGTTGTAATTAAACGATTATATCAAGCTGCCTCAATGTAACAATTAGATCTAGTTGTGGATAGTCTATATAAGTTGTTTTTTAAATTTAAGATGCGATTAACACAAGGTGTTCTTTATAACACCATCACGAGAGTTCCTCCAGATATTATAATGGAACTCTACAATTAAGAAGAGAGATAATAAAATATGAGTTCAAGATAACTAGATAAGATAAGATAAGAGCCACTTCCTTCGGCTAATCCAATTAATGTAATTACAGGAAAATTATGGTGATATGTTAAGTTTAAAAATATCTAAAGTAAGTTAAAGATTAATCATAAATTCCTTGTCTGTAGGGAAGAATGAGAGAGAAATTAGTAAAGTACATAAAAAGTTAGGTAAGTTAGGAAATGACTAAAAGAAACTACCAGAACAGTGTTCGGAAAAGCAAAGAGAACTACATGAAGTATAGTAGAAGAACTGCCGACAGAGTCGGTCTCAAGGAGAACGTAACAAGGGTGTTACGGCTCGACAACAAAACAAACAATAGGAATGGGCAGACCCCTAGGAGGCTCCTAAGGATCCTTTTACAACCTATCACAGTTAAACAAAAATAGCTAGTTAAAGGAACACTAAACAGGATCCATAAGATTAACCTCAATACAACACACAACCAACAACCTCAACAAGACAGTGCCGACGGGCGAACCCCTACAGTACTCCCCCTAGAGATGATGGCAGGGTCAGAGGACAGATCACAAAGGATACCTTTGAGGTGCCCGAATGGGCCTGCCATATCTCGAAAAGGTGCAGGGCTGAGCCGGAAAAGAAACCTGAAGAGGGGTACTTCGAGGTATCCGTCGTAAGGCAGACTTCTTAGGTTGAGGTGCCAGTCGTGAGTTGGAAGATTGAGGTAGGATACTGGAAGTAGGAACCGATGGAAAAGGTAAGACGTCAGGAAGACTTGAAACTTGAGGTAATGAAGGAGAAGAAACCGGAACGGTAGGTACAGGAACCGGAGTATGAGATACAGGAAGAAAAACACCTGGAGAAGGAGGAACAAGATCAATGTCATCAGACAGTTCTGATTCCAAAAAGGCAGGTTTCAGTCGATCGATAGAAATGACTTCCTCTCTACCTGGTCGTTGGACAGTAAAGAATTTTGGTGAACGTCGCAGGACTGGAAAGGGACCTTCGTACTTGGGTGAAAAAGGCCTTTTATGACAGTCAATGCGAACGAAAACATGAGAACAAGAAGTAAGGTCAGAAGGAATATAAGAATGAATTGTTGTAGAACGAGTCGGAGTAGGCTTCCATGAGGAAGCACATTTCTTCAGACGAGAAACGTAAGAATTAGGATCGACAGGAAGAGGACTAGTGTTGTCAAAGAACTCACCAGGAAGACGAAGGGTAGTTCCATAAACCAGCTCTGCAGAAGTTGAGTTGAGATCTGATTTAAGGGAGGACCGAATTCCTAAGAGAACTAAAGGCAACGCTTCAATCCAATTCTCGTGTTCCATGGCACAAGCAAGGGATGCTTTTAATTGACGATGGAACCGTTCGATAATTCCGTTCGAGACAGGATGATAGCTGGTGGTGCGCACTCGAGAAGTGCCTAGGAGTGTCATAAGGTCTTTAAAAAGAAAAGACTCGAACTGTCTGCCTTGATCGGTGGTGACGGTGGAAGGCACACCAAAACGCGAGATCCAATGAAAGACAAAAGCTTTCGCAACGGTCTCGGCTTTGATATCCGGAAGTGGAATAGCTTCCGGCCACCTGGTAAAGCGATCAATGCAGGTGAGGAGATAAGAAAATCCCTCTGAAGGAGGAAGCGGCCCGACAAGGTCAATATGAACCTTATCGAAACGTTCCGAAGGAGGAAGGAATTTTCCGAGAGGAGCTTTGGTGTGTTTATGGACCTTGTGTTTTTGGCAGGAAAAACATGCACGGGTCCAATTTTTCACATCAGAGTTGATGCCAGGCCAAACAAAACGTGAAGAAATTAACTTTTGTGAAGCCTTTACTCCAGGATGTGATAGAGAATGCAAAGTAAGAAAAACAATTTTACGAAAAGACTGTGGAACTAAAGGACGAGGAGAACCTGTTGAAAGGTCGCAAAGAACTGGTTTGGACACATTCGGAAGCGTAATTCGTCTCAGCTGGAGAGATGTGTCATCTGAGAGCGAAATACTTTCCGATTCCTGAGCCTCGACCAAAGCTTCGTAATCTAGAGATGTAAGTGGTGAGATGGAATCCACATGAATTCGTGACAGAGCATCCGCAGTATCGTTGTCCACTCCTGAAATGTGCCTTATATCAGAAGTAAACTGGGCGATATACTCCATATGTCGAGCTTCACGCGGATTATGACGTTCATGACGTGATTTAATGGCGAAAATTATCGGTTTGTGGTCGGTCAGAACATGGAATTCCCGACCTTCCAAGAAATACCTAAAATGCCGGATCGCTTTGTAAATGGCGAGGAGCTCACGGCTGAAGGTACTATACCGGGTCTCAGCCGGTTGGAGTTTTTTAGAGAAAAATGCAAGGGGAACCCAATGCTCGTTTTGAAGCTGCTGTAGCACTCCCCCTATTGCAAAATTGGATGCATCGGCCTGTATACGAGTCGGTGCGTCCTCTTTTGGATGCATAAGGAGAGTACTGTCCGCAAGAGCATTTTTCGTGGCAATAAATGCCTCACGAGTTTCCGGCGTCCAAGGAATTTTGGTGGACAACCCTCGCTTCTTGGGTTTAATAAGAGAAGATAGTGGTGCAAGTAAAGCGGCTGCCCTTGGGATGAACCGATGATAAAAATTAACCATTCCCAAAAACTGTCGAAGGTTTCGCTGAGTTTCGGGGAATGGAAATTCACGAATTGCAGAAACACGGTCTTCGAAAGGTGTTATGCCTTCTGCTGTAACAGTGTGGCCTAAAAATGTCAAAGAGGAAACTCCAAAGACACATTTATCGGCGTTTATTCTGATACCATACTCATTCAGACGGGTGAAGACAGCTTTGAGATGGTCTTCATGCTCCTCTGCTGAAGTACTGGCTATCAGAATATCGTCGATATAAACCCAACAAAAGGGTAGGCCTCGAAGTACCGTGTCTATGAAACGTTGGAACGTTTGGGCGGCATTCCTCAATCCGTATGGCACACGAAGATACTCGAATAACCCAAAGGGCGTTATCACTGCCGTCTTTGGGATATCCTGAGCGGCCACCGGGATTTGATGAAATGCTCTCACTAAGTCGATTTTAGAGAAAATAGTGGAGCCATGAATATTAGAGTTGAAACTCTGGATGTGCGGGACTGGGTACCGATCTGGGACAGTAACACCATTAAGGGCACGGTAGTCTGAGCACGGACGCCAATCCAGAGAGTTTGGTTTAGGGACCAAATGAAGAGGGGATGCCCAAGCAGATTTAGAAGGACGGACAATCCCTAATTCGAGCATATGCTCGAATTCTGCACGCGCCGCTCGAAGTCTGTCAGGAGCGAGACGCCTAGCACGAGCAGAAACTGGAGGTCCTGTCGTTTCAATATGATGTTGCACATCATGTTTGACAGGCAGTAGAGAAGAACAAGGACGAAGAAGATCAGGAAAATCTGAACGAACCATATTGAGAAAAGGATTAGAAATGTCAGAATTGACAACGGAAATGGAACCTAACGTGAAAACTTGGAGAACACCAGACACCTTAAGGTCGGTATTTCCGTCGAGCAAACGTCGATTCCTAATATCAACCAAGAGGTTGAAGTGCTCTAAGAAGTCGGCACCTAGGATAGGGTATGCCACATCTGCAACAATGAATACCCAACGGAAAACTCTGCGAAGGCCAAGGTCTAGGGAACAGGACCGTTCACCATAGACCTTAATGGACGTACCATTAGCTGCACGGAGGGTAGTGTCAGTAGGAGAAAGAGGAAATTTTGAAGACGAGGCTGGTAGTAAAGATACTTCCGCTCCGGTGTCGACTAGAAAACGCTGGCGGGTGGTGGGATCGTAAATCATCAGCCTTGAGTTGTTCACTGTAGCCACCTCAGCTGCTGATTCCGCTGATTGGCTTACGAGTTTCCCAGTTGGGAATTTTGGGTAGTAAGCAAATGGGAATTAGTGCACGGAATGGTACACTTGTTAGCAGATGCACCAAACCTCTTGTGGAAGAAACAGACCCCTGGTTGAGTGTCTGCTGGATTGTTGGTGATAGGACGAGGAGATGGAGAGCGAGGTCTGCGGGGCGAGAATGAACGCGAAAATTGAGGACGTTGCTGAGCCTGCAAGGACGCCTGTTGCGTTATATTCATGGCATGCAAGGTCGCTGCCATTGAAGCCATTGTCTCCTCCAGTCTAGTTATCCTCTGTGACAGAGAATTATAGTTTGCACTATTGGAATTAGCAAATTCCTGCCTCAGTGCCTGGTTAGCACTTGTCATCTCCTGACGAAGTGCATCAATATGGAGAGAGGTGATAGTAGGGTTCAATTGTGAGGGTGGTGAAAACCCAGAAGCAACAGCTGACACAGAAGAAGAAGACGAAAGAGTGTCAGATTTAGGGGTATGAATACGGTCCGCCATTTGACCGTACTCTTCTAGCGTGGAGCTAGGGTTGATTAACGCCATCAAACGGCGCATTTCGAGAGGCAGGCGATTGAGCCAAAGTTCAAGGAACATTGCCTGGCTGTCGGCACTGGGATTGGGGTCATTACGCAAGACCAGCATCCGCTGCATAAGCTGGGATGGCTTGCTGTCTCCCAGTACTTCCCCCGAAATCAGCTGCTTAAGTTTCTCCTCTTTGGGAATCTCGAAGCGCTCAACTAGGATGTCTTCTAGAGTCTGAAAGGGGTTCTCAGAAGACAATATAGTAGGAAGAGCGTCCTGCAACTGCTCCAGGACAGTATTAGGCAGAGCTGCTATAGTAGCAGCATACTTCTGCTGAATGGAAAACGAAGTGGGAAATACAGATTTAACAATGGTAAACCATAAACTTGGCTTACCAGAGTTATATTTGGGCAGAACTGGCATATAATGCACAGTTTGCACCGAAGGAGGAAAAGGAATTTGATGAGGATCAACAGAACGAACTGAAGGATGCGGAGACAGTTGAGAAGGGTCAATTTGAGGATGTGAAGATTGAACCGGATGTTGTAAAGGATTGAATTGGGGAAACGAAAAACCTTGAGAATAAGGAAAACTATAAGAAGAAGGAAGTGAATGAGAAACAGAAGAATAAGGAAAGTTACCAAACGAATAGGCATGAGTAGAAAGAGGAGAAGGATAGTTTAAGGAAAGTGAAACGTCAGTATTAGCTTGAGAAAGTGGAGGAAGTATAGAGGAAGAAATAGTGGTAGGATTTTGAGTGGTGATAGCAGTAGTTGTTGTAGACACGTTAGATGAGAGTGCCTCAGTGGAAGAAGAGACAGGGATATTAAGATCATGGGATTCGTGGTCACCCATGATTGCAAGCAGGAAACAAGGAATTTATAATTAAGTGTTAATCACAAGATTATAATATTGCACCCCACAAAATATAAAATCACGAATGAAATTATAAATCACAAGATACAATAATATAATAATGTGATATACAAAAAGGGAAAGAGTGTGGCTCCTAGTTAATGTGAAAACTAAAATACTACAAAAATAATAATGATGGTAAGTACAAAAATAAACACAATGAGAAAAAAAAAATAATAATAAAAAGAAATAAAATAATAATAATAAAAATACAAAATTATAATAATACAAGAAATAAAAATTTAATGAGAAAAATTAATAATAATTACTCAAAATAATAATAATAATAATAATAATAATAATAATAATAATAATAATAATAATAATAATAATAATAATAATAATAATAATAACTAATGTGTTGTACAATTAAATTAGTCACCAACACGGTAACTAACTCCAGAGGTCACCAATATAGAAGGTGGAGGAAACGGTCTACTCGACCTTCTATCTTCGTGATTGTTTTTAATTAGTAAAAATTTATATATAAATTACAACACTAGGAGAATTATATGGTGTTTCTAACAATGTAAGTTTAATCAGTAGAAAGGCTGGGTTACAGATTATTTATAAATAATAATATATATATTATATATACATAAAATAATGATATTATAATGTTTTTACATATATATAATTAAGTTAATAGTAATTGCAGTTGTAATTAAAATTAATCAAGCTGCATTCAATGTACAATTAAGATCTAGTTGTGGATAGTCCTATAATAAGTTGTTTTTAATATAAGATGCGATTAACACAAGGTGTTCTTTATAACACCATCACGAGAGTTCCTCCAGATATTATAATGGAACTCTACAATTAAGAAGAGATAATAAAATATGAGTTCATCAAAACTAAATAGAGATAAGATAAGAGCCACTTCCTTCGGCTAATCCAATTAATGTAATTACAGGAAAATTATGGTGATATGTTAAGTTTAAAAATATCTAAAGTAAGTTAAAGATTAATCATAAATTCCTTGTCTGTAGGGAAGAATGAGAGAGAAATTAGTAAAGTACATAAAAAGTTAGGTAAGTTAGGAAATGACTAAAAGAAACTACCAGAACAGTGTACGGAAAAGCAAAGAGAACTACATGAAGTATAGTAGAAGAACTGCCGACAGAGTCGGTCTCAAAGGAGAACGTAACAAGGGTGTTACGGCTCGACAACAAAACAAACAATAGGAATGGGCAGACCCCTAGGAGGCTCCTAAGGATCCTTTTACAACCTATCACAGTTAAACAAAAATAGCTAGTTAAAGGAACACTAAACAGGATCCATAAGATTAACCTCAATACAACACACAACCAACAACCTCAACAAGACAGTGCCGACGGGCGAACCCCTACAGTACTCCCCCTAGAGATGATGGCAGGGTCAGAGGACAGATCACAAAGGATACCTTTGAGGTGAAAGAGGGCCAAGTTTGGTCGAAATAATTTAATATTATTCCTTAATAAATTTCTTTAAATATTTGATATTAAACTTACAAAGAGTATTGATTTTCTTCTATTTATATAAGGATTTTACAAGTAATATTTTAATTAAGGCATATACTATATATAATTAATTTTGACGTCTTAAGTCTATATACATATATTATATATATTATATATATATATATATATATATATATATATATATATATATATATATATATAATATATATATATATATATATATATAATATATATATATATATATATATATAAACACTTTTACAAGATTAAATGAACTAATGGGAAGTTCTGATCAAGAGAAGAAAAATATGTTTATCATTAATGATGTTCTAATTGATTGCTCAAATGCTCCTTCAAGAGAAAACATACCAAGGTCTTTGCTTTTGGACGATGAGGATTCACCCCAGAGCAGTTCTCAAACGCAGATAAAAGAGCCTTACAAGGTACTTTGCCTTTAGTAAACTGATATTTAGACATTTCCATATTGGTTACGGAAACACTATTTTTTTTTATTGTTAATGGAAAATGACTGATTTGAACCTCGAGTGTGTATCATTAAAGGAGGCTAGAGTTGTATGTTGTATTTTAGCCATTAGATGTAGTATGGTATATGTCTAAATTACACTTTTCGGAAATTTTCCACATTCATTTTGTCTTATATGTCTCTGGCTTGGTTTCACTTTCGCCTTATAAAGTACCTGAAAAAGCATATTATTATACATACTGTGCATATCATGATGCCAAATCAACAAGCTTAATTGCCAGTTTAAAAATTAATTTCCTGAAAATTTATTTTGTTGAAAAATTACCAGTACCGTTCATTCTATTTTGAATTATGTTACTATATCTTTGTTTCAATATTAAAAGAATCATATATCACTTATTTGTTACGATATTAAAGACTCACATGTGAAGGGATATGTGATTTCAATAAGGATAGAGATATATTAGTGGGTGTGATTTGCATTACAAATGATTTGATTACACACCTTTCTTTTATTTTTCATTTTTTTTCTTTTTTCCCTATTGATTCGGGGTGTCACTAGAAGAAATGATTATCGTCATATCATAAACCTTTTTCCTGTCAGTTTATCATTTTTTTCCTCACCGTTTACTGATTGCACACTTATCTTAATAATAATAATAATAATAATAATAATAATAATAATAATAATAATAATAATAATAATAATAATAATAATAATAATAATAAATAAGTAAATAAAATTTATATTGTTTTAAGTTTTGATAGCAAAATTTTTAAAGCAAATAATAATAGTAATTATAATTATAAATTATTGTCATCATTTATCTACTTAGTTATTTATCTTTAAATGTAATAATTTTCGTAAATAACTTTATTTACTTTGGCAGGTTATACTTGGCAACAGAGATTGGATGGTTGCGAATGGAGTAAAAATTCCAGAGGTTGTACATAATCAAATGGTTAAGCAGGAGGAAAGGGGTCAAACCGCAATATTGGCTGCCATAAATGGTATATAAACCTTGTTCACCGAAAGAACAGGGCATTTACAAATTATTTTATTTCATTCGTATGTAAAAATGGTTTTAAATTTATACAGTTTTATGATCCACATTTTCTTGTTAGTATGGCTTTCAGAAATTTGATAATCTTGCTTTGTTTTTTTCTCTTGAGGTTCTCAGTTTGAAATTTTGAAAATATTTTTGGGTGTATCATATTTTTCACTTTAAAGCTTATATTTTTAATTTGTTTAACACAGGGACTTTAATAGCTATGGTAGCAGTAGCTGACTCCGTAAAACCAGAGGCTTCTCTGGCTGTATATACTTTAAAAAAGAAAGGTTTGGATGTTATCCTATTGACTGGTGATAATCAAAAGACAGCGTTAGCAATCGCTAAGCAAGTGGGCATCAATAGAGTGTTTGCTGAAGTTCTTCCATCACATAAGGTGACATTTCATTGTTTCAATGTTTTTAAAAGTGGATAATATGAAACTAGCTTTATTTCATTTTTGTAAGCATTATTTGACTATGTTTGCTAAAGAGTACAAATGAGAAAAAATAAAAAGGTTATAAATATAAAAACGGTGTTAGTTATATTTTTTACATCGTAACTTAATATTAAATATCATTGAATGTCAGGTTAAAAAAGTCCGTCAGTTGCAAGCTACGGGAAGAAAGTTGCCATGGTTGGAGATGGTGTTAACGACTCTCCTGCTCTGGCGCAAGCAGATGTCGGCATTGCAATTTCATCTGGTACTGATGTTGCTGTAGAAGCTGCTGATGTTGTTTTGATACGAGTGAGTTACAATAACAATAAAAACTAAAAACATATGAAATGTGTTTCATTATATTATGAACTAACTAATAACTAACTATATATACGGTATATATATATAATATATATAATATATATATATATTATATATTATATTATATATATATATATATATATATATAATATATATATATATATATATATATATTATATATATATATATATATATATATATATAATATATATATATATATATTTAATATATATATAATATATA
Organism: Trachelipus rathkii; assembly: GCA_015478945.1. NCBI lineage: Eukaryota > Metazoa > Arthropoda > Malacostraca > Isopoda > Trachelipodidae > Trachelipus > Trachelipus rathkii. The sequence continues at coordinate 9,656 of JABUQX010131961.1, forward strand.
TAGATATAATATATTATATATAATATATATTATATAGAATGACTTGCTTGATGTTGTTGGCTGTCTTGACTTGTCAAAGAAAACTGTTCGACGTATTCACTTAAACTTTGTATTTGCGTCCATTTACAATCTTGTTGGAATTCCTCTTGCAGCTGGAGTGTTTAGGCCAATAGGATTAGTTTTACAGGTAATAATAATAATAATAATAATAATAATAATAATAATAATAATAATAATAATAATAATAATAATAATAATAATAATAATAAAATTTTTGTTTCAAAACATCTTTCATAAAGGAAAATTATATTAAGTTTAATATTGAATTTTAATATACAGTAATAATATAAATAGTAATACAATATTTAATAACATACAATTTCCTAAAGGGGGCTACTAATTGTAACACAATATTGTGTCTTTTGAGACCCAAACATAATTCAGGTTTAATAAAACTAAGCAATTGGATTTAAGAATTGCAAATATTGTAAAACTATTATAAAAATTATAATACAGATTCTCTGGTCACCTTAGCTATAACAAATACTATAGTTAAGGTATTGGAAATAGTAATAATAGTAATAAGTATAAAATAATAATGCTAGAAATAGTGACAACGACAAATAATAATAATAATAATAATAATAATAATAATAATAATAATAATAATAATAATAATAATAATAATACCACTTTAACTATTTTTCTAAAAAATTCTAACTGAGAATTACAACTATTCATTATAACTAATATCTTTACAATTCATTTATAATTACTATTGGTACTATAATAACGATATTTATGAAATTTAATAATGAAAACAATAAAAAGAAAAGCTATGGTCATTTATTAAAGTAGTGAGGATAATGTTAGTAATAAGAAAGAAGAAGGAAGAAGAAGAAATAAAGCTTATAGGAAGATGATGATATTAGAAGAAGAAAAAGAAATAGCTGTAAATCCTTAGTCCACGTCGTTTCTTCCCTAGCCAAAGTTTTTACTCAATTTGTCTATCGTAATTGGATCGAAAACTGAACTAAGCTTTATTCTTAACTTTTGTATAATAGAAGACAATAATTGTTAACCTTTTTTAATCACAAATTAAAAATAAATTTTTATTGAATGTCAAATTCAGAAGATAATTAATATATTTTTTAGAGCCGTTCGGCCAGTTTACGGGATGATAGTGTTGAATAAAACATTGAAAAAAATATTTTTTTAACATGCTTGCAGCATATGATTGCCTCTAGTCTTAATTTTTTTTTTTTTTGTGATTATAATTAAAATGCTAATTATCCTTTTAATAAAAAAAATATTCTCTATCTTTTTTTCTTACAATGAAAAATAAAATAAAGAATACTTTAGTTATTACAAAAGATTGTCTTTATAATGAGGTTGCTAGTAATTTAATGTTCTTATATCTTTTTTATATATTTTACAAACTTTTAATGAATATGATTTGTTCCTAGCCGTGGATGGGCTCTGCAGCTATGGCAATGAGCTCCGTTTCTGTCGTTGTTTCCTCTTTACTACTTAAGTTGTAAGTACCATTTTAAGGCGTTAACACTTTGTTGGAAACAAAATAATTACGAGTATGAAGCAAAGATTTATTTAGCATACAGTATACTGATTTTAATTAATATTACAATTTTTGCACCGTAGTGAATTTCAAAAAGCTTTTTTAATGTTTAGAAATATAAATTTTATTGCGTAGCATAATACTGATGATCTAATCTATGATGATTGAAATAATAAGCTTAATTGATTTTTTGTTTTGAGAGATTATCTCATTGCTATTAAGATTAATATTTCTTTATATTTGATTTAATATATTTCATAATAACCTTACACAAAGTTTCTTTGCTTCATAGTCGATCTATATAGCCTTTACATTTAAATATATATTCGTTAATAATTATAGATATTTGAGCATTTATGTTTTTAAAGAAAATTAACAATAAACATTAGATGTTTGTGTTGTAGGTATGTTACATCTTACATAATACTTAATAATAATAATAATAATAATAATAATAATAATAATAATAATAATAATAATAATATTACAACCTTTGTATGTAAAATATTAAAAATCATTTTTGTATTTTTGAAATATATTTTGTAGAATTTTGCTAATATATATATTAGGTGTAAAGTGATTATTTTTAATCATGATTAAAAAAGCCTAATTCGGTTCTGTCTATAAATATGATTCTATTTATAATATTAGCTTTTGACAATTTTATTTCATTGTATTATTTAGAATATTTTTTCTAAAATTATTTTTTGCTTGATTTTTCTCTCTCTCTCTCTCTCTTAAGATATAAAAAACCTACGAAGGAACAACTTACCACATTAGACTATTTGAAATCACAGGAGTCTAGATTAGCTAATTTAGATGATTTAGATGATATCTCCATCCATAGAGGACTTGATGACATTACCCCACGTTCGCCTTCATCTTCAACATTGTCAAGGTACCCTTTAGCTTAGATGACCCTTTCCGTTTGGCACGTTTTATGCTCGACCTTTCTCTAGGGTTCAGACTATTATAATATTGTATATAATTTGTTATTTTACTTAGTTGACAAATTTTATTTACTATTTACTGTGCCAAATGTAATAATCAAAGAAATACCACTAAATACTGTTAGTTTATTAGTTTTAAGAATAAAACTGGGCATTTTTAATTATTTACCATTGCATAGCCAAATACTTTTAATCATCAGGGATTTATGTTTTCAAAATATATTTTAATATATAAAAAAATAACTGCCTAATTTTTTACTAATACTCATGAATGTAGTCAAATTAGATATATTATTATTTTTAATTTTATTATTACTATTTTCCCCCTCATGAAGGTTGTCTCACTGAGAATGAGAGGAGGCATAGGCACTTTGTGTATGTGAAATACCTTCTTCACTTCTTTTGGTTATATTTTTTGTTTGTTTGTTTATTTATTTATTTATTTATTTATTTTTTTTTTTATTATTATTATTATTATTATTATTATTATTATTATTATTATTATTATTATTATTATTATTATTATTATTATTATTATTATTATTATTATTTGTTTTTCCCCTTTTCCATGTTTCACTTTCTTGCTCTCCTTCAGAAGTAGCCCTATTATCCCTCCTGGTGTCCATCCCCAATCTGGTGTGAGGCACACCCTGTGATCCGCTCCTCTTGCTTGAGGGTACAGGTTAGAAACTAGTTCTTATGCCTTTGACCGGCAGTCCATTGTAGGGGTACCCGAACCTTGTTTAACCTATGATTAGGCTGTCCCGCTCTTGAGTGCATAATCCCGGGCTTCGCGTTCCTTCCGTGTGGTGCAAGGCGCAACATCTAGGATACCGAACTCGGTGTTCCGTGGGGCTAATCTAACGCCACAATCACAGCTCACTATCACGGTGTGGGTTTTCAGGGGACGATTTCAGGCTCTGGCCTGGAGTGTAGATTGCGAATTCACCCCTTATTTGGTTCTCTTATTAGATTTCCTTTCATTATGTCCGGCAGTCTTGTATTTATATTTCATTTGTTTTATTGTTATATTTGTTCATTTATTTAGTAAATTTAGTATTAATGGGGTTTTCATTCCATGACTAAAAATAAAAATAATATTAAAGGTTTAAAGAAAGTCAACCACCATCATCCGTCAGCCACTTCCAGACAGACCAGGTTCCAACAAGAAGTTTGATACACTTAAGGATGGAACCCCTTCCCCTACACCTGGTAAAGCTGGCCTGAGCGTGCTCAAGGCGCTTCGTTGTAACAAGCTGCTGCTCCCTCCGATATCCGCGCACTACTCACTCTTACTTGGGCTACTCGGCCCCTTCTGAATTCTTTCGTGGTACCCTCTTTGCTTAAAGAGAACACATTCTTGGACCCTTCAAGCCCTGCAGATATACGTCCATCTGCAACCTCCGGTAAATCAGCGCCACCTTGGCATAACTGTCTCATCCTGACGGTAATGTTTTTACTCCTTCCCGTCGGGTCTTTTCATTTATTTATCAGGCTTCCAACATCTTCAAAACTGCTTCCCCTGGTTACTCTGTCGGAACATCCGCAGTTCCTTCAAAGAGAGCTCGTTGCATCTCACGTTCTTTTAAGGATGGAAAAGAGAACCTCGTCGTAGCCGAAGATTAGTTTGGAAGTGGAAGCTAATGTGATACCGGTATCTTACGAAGAGGATATCATATGTGCTCCCTGTTTCTCCGCCTCTAGACCTCTACGCCATCGGCTATAGCCCCGCTTATGGCTGAAGCAACCCAAAATCCTGCTTATTGACCCTTCGCATCAATTGTAACCACAATTTGCAAATTTTTAATCATCCTTTTGCTTGCAGTTATACTGTACACATAAATGCTAAATTTGCACTTTGGTTATACCCGCCTCCACGGGCGTGCTTGACCTTGTTATCCCTACCTAAATCCTCCCACCATAAGGCCGCGTTATTTCCCATTTTGTACTCCTCGCAATAGCAGTGCCTGTGTATACTGACGGCAATAGAACGGCGGAAAGTGTGGTAGCTTCCACTGGTTTTTCCGACCACACCCTCCCATATTCTTCTCCTTTGCTCATCCACGCTTACTGCTGAATTGCTCTCCCTACCTCTGACGATTTTCAGAATTCAATCCCTTGTCAAGGAAGAGTCCTATACATCTTCTCTGACTCACGAAGTGCCCTACTTGCACTTTGGGACCGGTCAACCAGAAATCCTGTTGTCTCAGTTATTCAGAGGTTTCTTCATCTGCTGCACACTCGTGCCGCTTTCACACCAACGCATGGTTAAAGTAACCTTCCCTTTGTACTAAGATTTGGTTTATTTTCCTCCGACAGACTATTATCCCATCCTTCGACGTAGATTCCGCTCTTGGCAGGAATGCTGGCGGAAGACTTCTACGGCGCTAATCTCCGTGCTGTTAAGCCCCTTCTGTCTGACTGGTCATCATATCGCTGCAGCGCCGCCAAGAGGTGGCACTCGCGTGCTTGGATATATTTCATACCAGTTTTAGCCATGCACGCTATATGCTTGAGGACTGCCCCTCCAGTATGCCCATTTTGTCTTCTTGGCACTCCTCTCTTCGTTCACAATATTCTAGTCCAATGTCCTGCGCTAACAATTCTCCGTTCACGATTCTTCTCTACACTTCAAACTGTACCCTCCTAGGTCTGTCTTTCATTTCGTCTATTGGAATCCCCATAGCTATACCGTTTTTGCTTTCCTCCATGAATTAAATCTGTTTTGCAAGATATAATTTTGAATTTCCGACCTTTTTATAGTTACGCCTAGGAGTCGCCCCTGGTGTTTCTTTTGTGCGCAGTGCCTACTCCTGTACATTCACTCAAAAAAAAAACCATTTTAAACTATAGCAATGTCCAATGCATGTATTTTCTTCACATTGATTAGCATGTTGTACATTTTTCTTAAAATAATAATAATAATTATGCTTTTTTATTATGTAACTGATGCTGTGTTGTTTTTGTTTTCATTGTCCATGGCTTTTTGCTTTTGTTTTCTCTCTTTGTGCTTGTCTTTAATAAAACCTAGTTTACAAGTTATATATCTGTTTACTTTCCGTTCCCCCTTTGTCTTTATTATAAATGATCTTTTATACACTGCTTTATATATATATATATATATATATATATATATATATATATATATATATATATATATATATATATATATATATATATATATATTTTATTTTACTATTTTTTTATATATATATATATATATATAACATATATATATATATATATATATATATATATATATTATTTAAACTTTATTTATTTATTTATTTTTGCTTTAAATAAATTGAATTTTGTTTGAAGTTTTATGGTAGTTAAGGTTTAAATGGGACATAGCCCAAATGGTCGACAAGAAAAATGGTTCGAAAACAACATCAAAAAATTCCTGTACAGCCCCGCCGTTACAGCCGTTAAGATAGGTTAGGTTAAGTTAAGTTTGGTTAGGTTAAGGATTAAGTTAAGTTGGATTCGTTAGAGAAACAATAAATAATCAGATTTTTATTTTTTTTCCCCATTTTCCTGTTAACCATTGGGGGTGGGGGTATAAGTCCGTTCAAATGTTTTTTCATAACGTTTTTAAAACCTGCTGAAAATGACCGTTTTAAAATTTCTTTATACAAACTTACTTCTATAGAGTTAATTAAAATTAAAACATATTTTCATCAACTTAGAAATCTGCTTTTTTTTTTTTAGCTCTTCTTCGTGTTAGCCAATTCGCGTTTTGTAATTATTAGCTTTCTGTGTATTGTTATTTTGGACTTTTTTTCGATTTTATGCTTGTTTACACTCATGCATATAGATTTTATTTAATAGTGTAGTTCACTACACCAAAGAATTAAGAGAAACTTCTGGTAAAATCTACCACTCAAAGGACTGGAAATATAATGAAATAGTCACAGATAATGGAGAAGTAAGATTATTAATTGCTTCCAAAACAATACAATTCGACGAGTGAAATTTAAAATTACAATAAAAATATGGTAAGAAATTGTTTTTCCAAAATAATGGAAACTGAAAAACAATTAGAGACCTAATTAGAAAATTGTATTATTAGTAAATCTACAAAAGAGAACGGTCATGAAAACATATGTTGAACAAAGAAAATCACCAAATTAATCCTGAATATCCACAAACAAAACTTCGAGGCTAATATCATCTTTGTTAAAGATAAGCTGCACACATTAGTCGTAAATTATATGGATATGCACAAAGGAACTATCATACAAAATTAAAATTTTAGATTAATGTCACCAAAGTGTAATTAAAAGTCAAAAGTATATTTTGCAAAATAGAACCAACCTACATATAAGTTATCATAAGAATAAAAATTGATTGAACCTGCTCGTATTTCCTTCATTTGAATGTTTAGCTTAAACTTGAAATTCAATATCTTAGTTTTTAATTTTATGTGGGTTGGTTCCTTATTCAAAATTAAAAACATTATTTTGGAGATGATTGGGAATTAAGATTAGCTTATTGCGGTTGGTGCTGAGAAATACCCGGAATCCCTCTGTTCTATTCGTCCAAAGTTTGAGCCAAGACGAAGTTATATGACATCGTAATTAAAATGAAAAGAAAAATGTTGCATTATTATTATTATTATTATTATTATTATTATTATTATTATTATTATTATTATTATTATTATTATTATTATCGGTAGTGAAGAAGAAGATAATGAATATGTGTGGGTTTGACGATGCAAGAAGATGTAGGTGTTTTGGAGATAAGGAAATTGGTAAGGAGGATGTAATAAGTAGAGGGAAAAAGAATAATGGTAAATCAGCTGGTATTGATGGAAATACGGGTGGAATGATCAAGAAAGGAGGCGAGATTGTGATTGACTAACAATGCATTTCTAGAGGATGTAATTCCGGAGGATTGGAGAAGAGCAGTGATTGTGCCTTTATTTATATAAGTAAGGGAGAACTGGGAAAGTGCAGAAACTACAGGGAAATTATTTTATTGAACTTGGTGGGGAAGATGTGTGCTGGAATTTTGGTTGAAAGAGTGCTTCGGGTGACTGAGGGGTTGATTGATGAGAGAGTAGAAGAGGAAATTGCATGAGAGTTTTATGGACTTGCAACAGGCGTTTCAGTTTTGACAGAATTAATAGGAAAGCTCTGCGGCAGATATTAGCAATATAAGGTGTTGATATTAAGCTGTTGAATGGAATTAAAAATATGAAGTTGACTGTGTAACGTATGTAAGAATAAATGGAGTGGAGGGAGTGAGTCATGTATTTGTTATGTATCCATGACTATTTTATATATGAATAGGGTGATGCAAGAATTTGAAGGATGGTTTGGCTGGGTATGGGTATGTAAAAGGAGGTGTTTGAAAGCAAATGTAGATGAAGGTTAGGTGTTGGTGGTTGGTGAGGAGAGTCTGATGTGATAAATTATGTTTGATGGTACACAATTGAAACAAGTATTCGAGTTTAAGCATTTAGGTTATATGCTATGTGAAAATGAAACTTGTGATGCCGATTGTAGTAGGAACGTTAGAAGTAGCATATAGGTGACTGGAGCAATTAAATCATTGGTGAATGCAAGGGAACTAAATCTGAAATGTTCTAGAGTTTTTCATGAGAGTATGTTGTTATCAGTGTTAATGACCTACAGTATTGAATGTTTTATGTGTAATAAGAGGTATAGTTCTAAGGTACACTCTGTCCAGGTGGATAAATTCAAGGGTGTGTTAGGTGTGAGGAAATTAATAAAATTAAGAAATGAGCGTAGTTATCTCCTTTGTAAGCGGTGTAAATTTTGGTTTTTATCGGGGCGGGCAAACATCTAGGCTCTGTGATAGTGAGCCCAACGAGAGAGAGAGAGAGAGAGAGAGAGAGAGAGAGAGAGAGAGAGAGAGAGAGAGAGAGAGAGAGAGAGAGAGAGAGAGAGAGAGAGAGAGAGAGAGAGAGAGAGAGAGAGAGAGAGAGAGAGAGAGAGAGAGAGAGAGAGAGAGAGAGAGAGAGAGAGAGAGAGAGAGAGAGAGAGAGAGAGAGAGAGAGAGAGAGAGAGAGAGAGAGAGAGAGAGAGAGAGAGAGAGAGAGAGAGAGAGAGAGAGAGAGAGAGAGAGAGAGAGAGAGAGAGAGAGAGAGAGAGAGAGAGAGAGAGAGAGAGAGAGAGAGAGAGAGAGAGAGAGAGAGAGAGAGAGAGAGAGAGAGAGAGAGAGAGAGAGAGAGAGAGAGAGAGAGAGAGAGAGAGAGAGAGAGAGAGAGAGAGAGA
>JABUQX010131962.1:0-17500 GCA_015478945.1 Trachelipus rathkii
AGGTGAGCTTGGTTGACTCCAGGGTTCGCACGCATTGGACAATCGATTGTCCCCCAATTGGGTTTCTTCAGGAACCCCACATTGACAAAAAAAACCTGAAAAAGTTATAGGAAACATAAGAAAATGTTCTTTATATTTTGAAAAGAGTTAATTTGGAAATTAACCCCATATACATTCTTCCTTTTAAATTAATCTCATGTCAAAAATGTTACTTCCCTAAACACAAATTATTTATTTGGTGTTTCATTTGGAATCACCTTCATTTATTAAGTAAATGTTATAATTTGACAGCTTGCTGGTCCTTTTGTACACCAAGCCTGTCTTAGCTGTAGACCAGATAGGCAAATGTCAGAAACACCCTTTCCAATAGAGCAGTAACTTGGTGGAAAGCTTAGAAGAGATCTGAGCCAGAATGATGCAGAATCCTTTTGTCATAGAGATTGTTTTTTTGATGTCGTTTTTCCATAATTTTCTCCCACCTATTTTTGAAGCGAACTAAGAATTTGATACTGTCTTCAGGGTTCACACTTTCTGGAGAGAGTGAGGGAAAGTCAGGGAAAAAAAATTGGTCAGCGGAAAGTCAGGGAAACGTTTTAAAATAAGCTGAAAGTCAGGAAATTCCAAAAAAGTCATAAAAAGTCAGGAAAATTTTAAAATTTCCTAAACAATATGAAAGATGTCATATTAGAAACTTTACATATTTTTTTGTATATTTTTTTTCTCTTAATATGTATATGTGAATGAGAGATGTATTTGAATAAGTGAATGAAAAGGATGGGCGAAGAACGACATTGCATAAATCTACTTTTATCCTGTTTTCTTTCTAATTATTAGTTCACTATTACGGTACTATCTCTTCCTATTCTGTCGTAGAAGTTGTTCCATAGTTCCATCCTTGCCGGATTGAGGTGATTGGCGTAATATATGAATTCGTTTAGGACTGTATATCTTATGACTAATCCTTGTTCTATATCTTTTCTTTTTTCAGGGAATTATACCTTTTTGAGGTGTTTTTTCATTTTGAGGTTTGGACGAAGGTGAATTTTTTGATTTTTGTGCAGTTGAAAGTATCTTATTATTTTTTTATAAAATGACTTCAAGCAAAAATAAAAAACTTAACCTTTTAACGATCCAGTGATTGGACGTCAAACTGAACCTTGGTTCTTTTCTGTTCACAGATTTACAATGTTTCGTACTGTAATTTGTGAAAGATTTTCTCTAAGTCAGTCAAAATGCCTGCTACAACCGAAACAATCTAATGCTTTTTGCATTAGATTACATGACAATAACCCTTTCTTTCGTATTTATCTCACAACCTAGCCACAGATCCAACTCTGCATACAAGAACACAGAGATTATTTGTCAATAAAGATTATCCTCTCGTCTTTGATACGACAAATTCAGCTCGAGCTCACAACATCTTCTAGCATCATCGCATTATACCATTAGTAGATCACATCATGGAACACAATGAACTTTTCGGATTAAAATATATACTTTTCATACATCCACAAACCAAGTGAGGAATACATCATAAGATGGCGATATTTATGCGACATAAGAGGACACTTAGGTATAACCAACATACCAACTTCATACTGAGAAATCACCAGACTTAGCAGTACTTTAGCACTGACTTGCAGTCCTTGAGAAACCAAATTCTTGAAGTGAGACGAATGTATACAATTGCACCTTAGAAATCTAAAACACTCTCAAACTCATACCTTTGTCCATATGCGTATCGATTGTGCAAACTTTGTTGCGCTTACTACACTTAAGAGACTGATGAAGTTTTTTTCTCTATACTGCAACCTGAGAATCAATGATCTTAGCAGCGGCATTGTGGGCGGTACGTAATCATCAATTAAGACTGTATTTTCGCATGGAAATGCGACGGCTGTGATTCATGGAGCCGTCTATTCTACAATAAATTAGACAATTCTTAGTGCAGAATCTGAACATGAAGTCTGATATTCATTCAAAGAAATGCACAATTTCGTGAATAAAGCTATATACCCCCCAAATGAAAACGTTAATCATGAGAAGTGATCTTCCACATCAAAAATGTTGAAAATGTAAGAGCTCTGCCCATCAGGTAGACTAGAAATATAACACATCTCAAGATCAAAACAGAAAAATTCGAACACTAGAGAGAAATAAAAAGTATATAAGAGTAAATACCTTAATCCACACAACAACTAACACTTATGAAGAGTAAGACAAAGTACTCTATAACTAGAGGCTTCATATCCAACAGTAGTAAGCTCTGCATAAACCGAAAATACAAAATTAAATGTCTCCTGAGCCCCTCATAGAAAAAGCATAACCTCACACATCTACCAAAATTTAGACTTCTCTGTGTGAAATAACACAGTAGGACCGTCCTCAATATTACACCTCATGGAGGCATTCGAGATGCCAAGCATACTATTAACTAATTATCCTCTTTAATATGAGTATAAATACAGAGCAACTGTTGATTCATCACGAGAAATAATAAATAAAATAAAGAGGAGATGCTTGGTAAGAGAAAAGGAATAAGTAAAAAGGTATAAATATATAGTAAAATATATATAGGCTTAATTAAATAGAAAAAATATATATATTTTATTATAAAAATTTCTATTAGCATGATTAGTTATAGAGATAAAATTGCTAATATTTTCAATAATTATAAATGATATGTAACTAGAGTTATAATAATATAGAGTACTTATACTATTCATGCAATATAATAAAATTAAGATGTAATATTATTATGCACACCAAAAATAGTAAGTATATAATAGAATCTAAGAATGAAAGATAAAAGCACAATCTGACTGGTCAGAGTAGGAGAAGAGTCAGGAAATCAAATTCAAAATTAGAAAGGAGTATAGCTCGGAAACGCCATGCGTGTTAATATGAATAAAGGGCTCACTACGAAAAAGGTAGGAGTGGGAAACGAGGAACATGCGGTCTATCTATATCTCATCACAACGAGACAAGAAGCATGATAAATGTGCGGAGAAAATCAATAGCTTATTGAGGTGAGAGCTTCAATACACTGCCACTATTTAACACGAGCTCTTATTCTTAAGACTGCTCTGAACTGATTAAACATTGAGTTAAATGATCCCATAATAGCGAATAAAATATGAAATCTAATGTAAAACTGATAGGTCATTGAATTGTAACTAGTTTTGATAAAGATCACCCTGTATGTATTACGCCGTATGATATATATATCTACTTAGACCAGGGAAGGTAATATCTATAATAAACCGAGGTAGGAAAACAGGATTTACTGATATATGTGAGACTCTCACTATACATACACATAAATATCGATCAACAATATATATAACACTCTAGATTAATATATCCGAGTCTAATTTGCTACACATATATAATAATCTATCCAGAGTTATTAACATATTGTCTAATCTAAACTTTATAATACTCTATTATACATACATAAATAATATTAGATTAATATATTATATGTAATATTACTAGTATCCCTATAATTATATTATTAACCCATGATTATTATATAATTAGTATATATTACAAATACTATTATTGCTTACGTAGAAACACAATATTCACATATATACCTATATATATAAGTATATATAATATATATACCATATAATAACTATTATTAAAATTATTACTAATATATATACGACGTAGCTTATAAGTTAGGACAGGTTACATATATATAAATAAATAACAATAATATTATAAAAATAATTAATTATATATAATAATTATATATTATATATATATATACTAATATAAGATATATATATATAAATTAGTATATATAAATAATTATATATATGAGCTTCATAATGAATTCATGTACATATACAAGTAAAATAAATAATCATTATTTTTATCATCCGATATATCTTATACAAAATACACTTTGAGTTATATCTATATACTAAACTATATATAAAATATTACTATATATAATATATATAATATATAAGTTTAATTATAGAAATTTTTATCAGACCTTATAAAATTTCCATTACATACCTATATAATGTACTTAGAGATACATCTAAGAAGGCATTGGACCATATCATAATAAGAAAAATGATTCTAAAAGCATCATCATTAGTTTCTTTAACACTAGTTATAATATATATGCTATAATAAATGTGATTTGTCAGAGTATGACTGAAGAATGTATCTCTATAATTACAGTAAGGTTAGGATTAATATTATCCTTGGTCTGAGATCGCTTACATATTATTACTTTTAATATATATTTTGCCCTATTCACTTATACGCACACGGAATAGTGAAATATTTAGTTTGACATTAAAAAAATTCTTGCATGATTTTATATCACACAGCATTCTTTCTTTTGCTTTTCGATAGATTTTGCGCTTGTCACGCCATAGGAACTTAGTACTGGGGGGTAAGGGCGTACACGCAGACAATATCAAACATAGAATGTTAGATATGATAGAGGGAACACCAAGCGTGTAAAAAAAGGGAGGAAGAAGGACTTACTTCGAATGCACTTCTTACGACACTTGAAGCTGTTGGAACTGCTATCAGAATCACTTCAGACGCGCTGCTCCATTCATAGACGAGATTTTTCCCCCTCCAGGTCTAGGGCAACTGTCTAATTGCAATATTGATCAACTCGAGTTGTACTGCATTCATTAGAGCCAACAGGACTATCTAATATCAAGATTGCTAATGCCAGCGAGCGTATCTAACTTGGATATTTTGGTCTTTGGCTGATTTCATCGAAGACAAAGATCTCGATGGCCGCACTCAGTTGAATGGGATCATCTCTCTTATTTCTACTGACAGCCATTTTGTAAATGATTTCGAATCTTTTCAATTTTTGGATGTCCCTCCGGTGTTACAAGATATTGTCACCAATCACGAACCACCACCTGACTATTACCTTCGTTTGACTCAAAGCCTACTCTGAACATTTGTTTAACATGCACACTCCGTCCGAATGAGAGCGGCGCGAGCATTTTGTTAATAAAAAACAAATTAATTTTTTTTATAATATATATTCACTATTATCCTATTATTTCTGCTACTACTTCAAGTATTCTCACTAATTACGCTACTATAATCTGCACTTAAGAACATAAAACAGATTCTATTGAAACCAAAGGACTCAATACCACTTATTTTATATATCATTGCAGTTCTGCAAGATGTGATATTATCTAAGATCACACTCATATACTATAACACTATATATATATAGAATACCTACGTTTAGGAGACAAATATACAGAACATATACATATCCAATTACCTTTACCAACATGAACCTAACACAAATATACTATCTACCATCTCGACCGTACTTATTCATATTTAAAGCTCCCTCACATACTTTTACCCCTTTCTATCATACTATCTATACACAGCTCATATATATATAAATACAATAATCAATACTCTATAATTATATATAATACTCATCTAATATATATACTATTCCATTACATATTTATAATACTATCAATATCTACTACCCAATTAACTATATATATTATAATACACCTCTCTAAAACATCATTAACATTAGTAACATTATTAATATCTATATATACTCTTATATATCTCAAATTATATTACAGACTCATTAATCTTCACTACTAATTATAGATAACTAATTATAACGAATCAGGTATAAACATATACATACTACTATTATAAAAAACTCTACGCGCACCACAAGTACTATATGCCCTTTATTAACTATTACACCAACGATATTAATTGCTAAACACAGCCCACTTTACCTAGCCATTATATTTATACACTATAAAACATTACTACAAATACATCAGCACATCATAACACTTATACCTTCAGTACAAACATGGTACCTAAATATATTTATTGAAGCTTACACACGACATAATGGTTCAGTACGTAAATAGAAGGTTCCTGACCTCACATATTTTTATTCATATATCTGTGCAAAACAATATAGACTTTGAAAAAAACAACTCTGAATAAACAAACCCCAAAAGTGAGAACTCTGGTTCTCCACTCTCGAGCATCTATCCATATTTATCCTTTCACTGTACAATAAACCTAAACTAACTAGCAAAAAACCTTCCAAGCCGGCTCTGTCTGGTTTGTTCATCCACCGCAATAAAAGCACACATTCTCTTTATTGCGAACAAACCCCTTAAACGTACTGCATATTGCACTGAGTATAGCATACACAAAAGCCCAATGATTTGATAGCAAGTGGTTTAATGGATGGTATAGGCAGCATATAGTTCGAGAGAAGATTCGATAAGCTACCACAGCTGCTAATCATATTCTTCATATCTCTCGACATGTATAATGAGGGGATGGATAAAATATACCACTTGACGAGCAAGCTATCACACCGGTTGAATTTAGCTATATTGAGTCCGTTGTCGGGAAGATACACTAGGCTCCTGTTGGACTTTAGAGTTGAAACAGTCTTCGTACGATGAAACCGCGGGACAGACAGATTGACAAAATCAATATTGCAGAATTTAAGAAGTGGTCAACAATGGATGGAAGTAGGATCAACATACATTGCCACATGGAAACATCCACACACTAACCAACTATACTAATAACACATCATCCAGAAGAGGAGAGAGAAAAAGAAAGAATTAATAATCTAAGTGTGTCTTGAGCGGCATATCGCAAGCAGGCGTCCACACGGAAATTAAAGGATATCTTATTTCATAATGGCAGGTGCGCTTTGCAAATATAATGATATTCGATACTATCTTCCTTGAAATTGAGCAAACTATCAGAATTAATTTGTACCAAGATTTCAATGAAGATCCTACGCGATTGCTAACGAAACACACCTAGAGTTGAAAGATGAGTGGTTTTACACTATATCTAATATATTGCGAGTGATGCATATGTGGGATCTATTTTCAAGAGCGCATGTGCCCATTTTAATTTTGTATAATTCCAGTTGAACATACGCCTGGTAGGCATATAGTGTACAATTAAAACTTAGTAGCGGCCTATAATGTAAGGAAGGGTGTTATGATATCTCACTAATGGACAAAGAAAGCACGTAGTAGCTAGGGTCCTGTCTATTAATTTCCGTCTGGAATGATTCAATATTTTGTGTAAGGACGAATCTTGAGATTTCGGGCTACTATCAGTCACGTTCGGAGGTGGTAACCAAAGAGAAGACTAATCAAGCTAAAAGGCATAGATAAGAGCTAACGTGTGATGTGTGCATTATGAGCAGGAACAGTCACGCGCTTAATGACGAGTCAGATTACTGCATGTGGGTAACTAGTACACGAGTAATCATGAGTTTAAAAATTTAGATACATGTTGTGAAAAACGGAAAGATACGATTTTTGCGAACAGAAATTACGAGTGTAGTAAGGAAAAGATGTCGAATATGAGTAGGAGGTATCTGGACAAGTTTAAATCATGATGGATACAAAGGAACCTAAGTCTTTGATTGCGCTAGGGTTTTTGCATGAATTTATTTTGTTATTCCTGCGCAATACATGATAAATAGTATGAACAAACTACTTCATAATGGTAGATGAAGTCATAATTTCCCATATAATCCTAACAAGGTAGTAAATCTCTATACGTCTCTTCCGTGATTAAATGGAGAAGTATTAGGGTTACGTGTTAGGTGTGAGAAGAATTGTATAATAAATGCAGGAATTAACTGGTTAGGGTAAGTGTGTGGTATGAAAAAAAAGGCATAAGGGGGAATAAGACGAGAGTACATAATGAGATAGTTTACATGTAGCATTGGCACAATGGATGATCTCTCCGAGTTTCGCGTTCAAAAGCTATATGTATTGTAGAGCTGACGCTATCTCGCCATTGGAGAAATTCGGCTGCGTACTGGTCAGGAGAAACCAACAAAACAACGAGAGATATCAACTCAACTAAAAGGTATCACTCTGAAGAAAGCGAAAACCTGTAGATATTTTTGACGAGAATACAGAAGATGCTAATAGCGAAGTGCACTAGAGATTTTTGTCGCAGAGCCGCAGGGATTTTGGTTATACTGCACCCAGGTATCGAAACTCCTTCCATCTCGACGGGATATCAACAGGTGAGCAAGTCCTTTCGCAGCATACTGAAGCCCTAGGTGGATTTTTTCTAACATGCTAGCTAATGACTCCCCCAAAATCACGATACTTCTCTGCGACTATAAACACTCAAATAAGAGCACAACGGGACATGCGACTTTCCTATTATCGAGACAGTCCATCTTCTCTTACTTGCGATCACACTGGTTATGTTGCCAGTATTCTCGTTCGGAAGTGTATTGAGTGCTTCCCGCGCACCGTCCGCCCAACACTCATCCCCCGTTCACTGACGGGAACATGAGGAATTTACATCAACTGTGAAAAAAAAAGAATGAACATCTAATAAACACAACTAATTGAATTATACATTAAATTGAAATTTATACTTTCTTGATTTTCTGTAGTGTCAATCTTCTATGATAAACTTTCTGACCATCTCACCACCATATAAAATCTTTCACTTAATTTAACACATTTTGTCGCAGTCTTCCTATTCCTGGCTATATTATGGGAAAGTATTCTACGCATAACATAACATACAAATACATTTATTACAGATTTTTTAACTTCGCGCCAATTTCATATCAATAATCCCCACAAAAAACTTTTGATTAAATCTAATGAATAGTAATATGGATTACAGCAAGTTGTTCAGTTAGATACTATAAATTTTCTTTTGTTAAGAATATTGCTTTATTTAAATATTATACTCCTTTACAAAAAGATTCAAAGTCATCCTATTCATTGTTACCTAAAAAGTAATAGTCATTAAATATTTCTTGCAAAAATGTGGTAGAAAAATATTTATATAACATGGATTTTAATAATTATCAAAAAAAAATTTTAAGATCACAAAATGTAGTGAGAAAAATATAGCATATCTGAGCCTTTCTTTTGTAGTTTGAAAGATCTTTTCTTCTGTCTTGACGCTGTGTAATGTTTAGGACAGCATTGATTAAATTGATCTCATGAAGCACCATACAAACTAGATGGAGACAAGCATACAAGAGAGTTTCGTGCCACAGTCTGAATATTATTGTGCTCTCACAGCGTCTTTATATTTAATTAAGAGAACTTAGTGTTAGACTTGTAATCTAATAGCAGCTAGGTTATATGCTTAATTGCAATTAAATGTGAAAAGTTTAATATTATCAGTAACTTGTTAAAAGTTTTGAAAGTTAGGATAATTACGTAAGAAGAATGCTACGACAGCCAGTATATCCGGCCTCCTGTCTGGACAAAAGAAATTAGGTGGGGGTCGAGTAAATTCGTTTCCTACAGAACACATAACAATTTATTGGATATAAAATTAATTGCAACCACAAAGTTTTGTCATTATTGACACAATTTAGCTTAACTTCATTTTTTGTCTTAATTAATACCATATATTTAATTAGAGTGAGATAGCTTCATTTTAATCGAGGTAATACGAATACAGCATCATCAGGAGTTAATCATTCGAGCTGATATCAAACCTTAAAACATTTTTTCAATTTAGTAACATATTGTACGTGTACACTTACATGGATTGTTTCCCCTTTTCTCTCATAGAGTTGAATGACCAAGATTGATCAAATGAAGAGCAAAAGACAATAAGGAGAGTAAGTATGAAGGACCTGAAAAGAATGATGCAAAAACAGTAGTAAGAAGTACTGCATTAGAGAGTAATAAAAGACGGTAATTTTTCCTCTTAACATGCAATATTTTTTTTCCCTAATTGGTTTAGGGAATGTTTGTATTACACGACGAGTCTTCAAAATACAACTTCTATCACAAGCTCTTTTGCTAAACTTTAACAATAGCTCATATCTCTCAGCTAACACCCGAATAGGTCTTTCTTTCCGCATGCCTTTCTTGTAAGATTTAGAGTACTCTCCAATTCAGTGCTAACCCTACTAAAGATTATTTATTCTTTACTTGTTTTCATTGATTTACATTTTCATTGCTAACATTTACCTCAAGCACAAAAAAGAAAAATTATCGAGTACTTTACATTCAGACCATCACTTATGTAAAATGTGATTAAAATTTTTCTCTCATATTTTTATATCTTTGTCAATTCAATTCATTCTCCATCGTGTTCACTAGCAGTACTCTTTAATCATCTTCTCATAATAGCTTCCGTATCAATAGTGTGTGTTGTCTAGTTGTGTATTGATCATCTAGTTATATTTCATTCTAATATATTTATTTTTACACATAAAATATTTGTATATATATTATATTTAGTTAGTATATATAGTAGTATTGTTAGTGAGTATAACTTTATATCCAATTCGAGATATCGAGATGTTGCTTATTCTATCTATCTTTTACTATATTTTCGATATTTAATATATATTAATATTTAAAATAAATATTTTAATTATTAATTTATTATATTAATTATTATTATTATTATATTATTATTAAATTATTATTATTATTATTATTAATTATTCATTATTATTTGTAGAATACTGAACTTGAAATGTAATTCGATATCAATGAAGAGAGCTTAGCGAAAAAGAAAAGTCAAATTGGACATCAGATGGTGAAAAAGAAAATTGCTACACTAAGAAATTCAAGATATGTCACGACAATATTCTCAGGGAAAGGGGAAACTGTAGTTACAACAGTTTTAACCAAAATGTACAAAGCTTTCACTTTATATACTTTGTATAATTATAACTTTTTAATAAATTGTATATTAAAAAAATCAAAGTTCTCGTGCTGAGATCCCCTACTAGTGATTTTTTTTTTTTTATCGTTTATCGTAAGTGTATTTCTTCCATGTTCACTCGATCCGGTCAATTTAAATATGTTTGACGCTTGTAAATTTTTTTGCTAATGTCTGTTTCTCTTTGAAATGCTAATTTAAGATATTTAAATTTTTTGTCATAATTATTTAGGTAAATAGGCAAGCGAATGAGTTAATAATAAAGATCATATGTTGCTATCATTAAGGGAAATAATGACGATTAACGGGTGTATCCTCAAGGTGTCAGTACTTCTTGTTTAAGATCTATAATTAAAATATATTATAGCTAATATGAAAATATAAAATATCTATGTATAATATTATTTATGATATGTCACCATCATGTTGCAGAGGTAAAGATGTTTCTGAGTATAGCTCAAATTATGCTATATAGGTTATTTAACAAAACAAATGTCCTAATACACACTATACTGATTGATCTGCCGCACCTTAAGAAATTTACACTATTATTAAATTGTTTATTATTTACATCTCGTGTTACCTTTATATTCCCTACTAACTTATGATTCTTAAATTTCACCTATATATAGCTTTTGATATATTAATTTATATATCTTTATATGTATTGAATCAAAGCTATAAGGATGAACTTTCAGCTCGTACTTGAGTCTATTTGAGAGAGTTATCCTCCATTTTTCCTTTCTATTAAAATTGTGTCCTTGTATTATTTAAACAGAGTATATACCTATCTATGATAATGTTACTTATTAATTCTCATACTATATGCGTTTTATCTCCATGTATGAGGACTTATAATATTCCTTGATTGTATATTTATTATAAATACTGACACATTACTTTTTTGCGTGAGTGGTTGAGTTACTGTACACATTTACTCAAAAAAATTTCTTCATTTACGTGAGTATTCCATGGATTTCATATTATAATACTTAATTAGTTATCATCTAGGTTAGTGATGGTAAGATAAGTACAATGGTAGTGACTTGAGTACTTATCGGCTAATCAATCGTATGGGTAAAGGTCTCTACCTTGCATAGTTTTTGCATTTGGGGATATAATGAGTGCCTCGCGTCAGTTAAGATGTTTCTGAGTGGTGTATGAGTAATGGATGTAGATTGGTTGCGTGGTACTTGATACAAATTTTAGAGTACATAGGCTACAATTGTACTCTGTAATTGTACTTGTGAGCTATGCACACCAAAACTGCTACTTTGATTAAGCGAAGCTCGTTATCTAGAATTCAAGAGCTATACTGCCCATCGCCAGTTAAATTTGTTAACTATAAAGGGATGCAAATTGTTGTGTACTTGGGGATTATTTGGCATAGAAATATATTGTATTTAGCGTAAATATCGTGGAGTGGTACATACACTGCATTCTGAGGAGTCAGACACCGATTTTGACTCCAACGTATTTGAAATTCAAAACGATTTGCTAAAGTTTAATATATTAGAACAGAAGATAGATTAGTATATTGCTGCGACATACCTGGATTGCCAAATGAGATGGGGTTGAGTCTTACAATACAAAAGATTAGTGCTATTTTTAATACAGCTTGAGAAGAAGTCTTAAGTTTGTGTTGTTACATAATTGCAAAGTTTACCTTGCAAACTGTTCCATTTAGTTCAAAAATTGACAATGATAACAGGGATCAGAATGAGATCCAAGAGAATTTAGCGTATTATAAGAGATGTGAAAAATCATACCATTGTCAGCATTGTCAGTCATAAAAAGAATTTCTACATTAATTTTATAGGAATAATACTATATATATTATAATAAATTATATTTTTAAAAAATAAATTGTGTACTATCTCATGCTACCCGGACATCTGAGTAGATCGAGTAGTATAGTATGCTATTCATTACATATGACTAATAATATACTTATATTTAATATGATATTATTGTGCCTCGACTCACAATTATCATTAAAGGTTTATGCCGAGTATATTACTACTAGTAACATCTAAAATGATTATATTATGTGTTTGCACAAGATATCCCGCATTTAATCTATGATAGTGAAATTAAATTTAGGAATGTGTTTTTATATTTGGAAAACTATTAATAATAAAGTCTCTTTTATATATAATAAAGATAATATATATACTCCCTAGCTAAATCCAATTAAAAAATTCTATGTAAGTATGAATTATCGTGACTAGAAATAATTACTCGTTAGTATGAGTACTTGAAAGCAGTGGTGGCACTGTCCGCGTCTTTAGTCGTTCCTAAGTCCGAACTTTATGATCTGCGCGAGGCTCCGCTAGTTCCGCTAAAGTCACAGAACATATACCGCGAGCAGGATCTTAATCGAAGAATTAGGCTGACGGACTTTTCGGTTGGAGGTCCGCGCACGGTAGATAGAGGAAAATTTTAAAGGTGACAACATCTGGACTTTTGCATTACAGTAGCGCGATCACTTTAAAAAGTATTCTCGAGCTCCTTTGCGTTTCCGCAGCCTTTTTTAAAAAAGAGAAAAATGCAAAATAATACATTATTGTTAATAATTTTTATTGGTTTTAATTATTATTCACTTATTTCAAATACGTTTAATATAATAATTATACTTTTAGCTCTAAGACTTGATTGTTTCTCTTATAATATTTATTACCACACCTTACAAAAATGAATCAAAATTCTGCGTAAGCTTCGTTATATCAACTCTAAAAAGGTATTCAATATTATAGTTCGAAAATAACAATTAATGGGAATATTACTCATCAGACTAAATGGCTATAACCCTGACATCTATACCTTAAAACCCAAATATATATACGTACCACTTAACATCTTAAAATCAATTTGAATTTTCGATACCTATATATTATTATATATACTCTATTATATAATATATACTATAGTATATTATATATTATATATAATACTATATTATATATATATATATATATATAATATATATATATTATAGATATATATGTATATATATATATCTTTGGGTTTTACACAGAATTGATTAATATATAATAACTATATAGTATAGTATATATAAGTATATATAATATATATAATAATATATATATATATATAACTCTATATATATATATATATTATATATAATATATAATATCTGTTTATAATATATGATATAATATAATAATATATATAAATATATATATTATAATATATGATAATATATATATATATATATATATGTATAATATACTATATATATATATATATATAATAATAATATAAATATAAATATATATATATATATATATATTATATTATATATATATAATATTATATATATATATATATATATATATATATACTATATACGTACCTAGCTGATACCTAGCATTTACAATCGACTCTGCAAGGAATCGAGGCTTTTCATATGGATTCTACTAAAGACTTGAACGAAATAGAACCTTGTTATGGGTGGACAGGGTGGTCAAAATAATTCAGAAGGGAGGCAGAATAAAGATTTAGGGGAGGACCTGTAAAAAATTAGCAATGGACTGCTGGAAGTGAATTAACACCAAGCACTCCTCTAACCAAGGACATCTTTCCTTTCAGCATAGGCAGAAGATTGTGTTGAACTTGTTCATGAAAATATAATCAAATACACTCTCATCCTATGTTCTGGCGCGGCTGTGAGCGGAATATTTTAAGTATTGGGTGGGGTATTTTGAGGGCAAATAGGTCAGCCTTAACTGCTTTTAATTTTTGAGCACCTAATCTTTTGAAAGGTAACATTAATGATTATTTTGTAAATATAGACATTGGGGAGAAGTAGATAAAACTCTTGATGATTTTTGTAAATATTCATTCCAATTTTTCAATATAAATATTCAAGATTACAAAATTATTTGTAAGGATACTAATACTATTTATACCCTTTAATATCCATTAAAATATTCTTTATGTGAGGTCCGCAACCATTATTTAGCGGGAGAGTGTGCGACGTTGCGGACGTTGCGGACTTGCGAAAATAGCGGACGGTTTGATAGATCCTGAATAAGTTTGCGGAGGAGCGCTTAGCGGACTGACGTTTTCCTCGGAGAGGTGCGGAGCGGTTTGCGCTAGCGGACTACCGGCCTAAATGAGCCGGGGTGGCCAATCTCTGATATTATACTAATATATGTATATAGTATATATATATTATTTATATATATATATATATATATATATAATGATATATATATATAATATATGATATATATATATATAATATTATACTATATATATAATATATATATATATAATAATATATATATACTATATAGATAATATATATATATATATATATATAATGATATAGTAAGATATATATATGATATACTATATATATAATATATATATATATAATATATTATTATAAATATTATATATATATATATTATATATATAATATATATATATAATATATAGATATATATATATATAAAATATAATATATATAGTATATTACTATATATAATAGTATAATATATCATATATATATATATATATATTTATATATATATATATATATTTATATATATATATATATATATATATATATATATATATATATATATTATAAGGTCGCCCTGTAAGTGGTTGTAACACGAGCGGAATCGAGTTGTTCCGGAAGTCAAACGATGTTAAGTTCGCCAGTAAGATGGAAAGAGCAACATTGAAGCGTTTCAAAAGATCTCGTCCCTCCTCACCTCCTGTAGAAGGAGGTGCGATCCTGAGATTGTCGCCTATCATTCGCGCATGGGCTTAGAAATTTCCTTCTATTTATTTTTTTTTTTTTTTTTTTTTTTTTATTTGGAGTTCGAGCAACCAGTTGTAAGCGCGAGTAGTGGCTAAGTCGAAAATTATGGACAGCCATTCAAAAGGTTCCTGATAGATAATGAAGATCTCGTGTATCGCACTCTCATAAATACTATTAGTTTTATTATTATTATTATTATTATTATTATTATTATTATTATTATTATTATTATTATTATTATTATTATTATTATTATTATTATTATTATTATTATTATTATTTTATTATTATTATTATTATTATTATTATTTTATTATTTATTTTAATTATATTATTATTATATTATTATATATTATATTATTATTATTATTATTATTATTCATTATTACATTAATATTATTATTATTAATAATTATGTATTGGATATAGATAAATTTATCATGAGTTAATTATTACAATTCAAAAAAAAGATTCTTATTCATATTATTAATTATTATGTTATTATTATTATTATTAATTATTTATTATTATTATTATTATTATATATTGATTATTATTAATTATTTATGTATTATTAATATTATATTGAATTATATATTATTATTTTGATTATTGTATTATGTATTATGTATTATTATTATTATTATTATTTATTAATTGATTATTATTATTATTTGTTTTTAATTATTATTATTATTATTTACTGTTATTATTAGTTTATTATTATTTCATTATTATTATTATTATTATTTATTATTATTATCTATTATTGAATTATTTATTATTATTATTATTATTTAATTATTATCTAATTATTATTGATTATTTATTATTATTCGATTGATTAATGATTGCTGAGTTAATAATTGATTACTATTATTATTATGTATTAATTATTATATTATATTTTATTATTATTAACTTATTGATTATTATTATTCATTATTATTATCATTTTACTAATTCTTAGTTAAACAACATTTAGCATTATTATAGATAATATCTGAATAAATTCACTGTGTTTAACATTTTATTATTATTATTATTATTATTATTATTATTATTATTATTATTATTATTATTATTATTATTATTATTATTATTATTATTATTATTATTATTATTATTATTATTATTATTATTATTATTATTAATTATTATTATTAGTTATTATTGCAAATAAAATTGTACAATTTTTGAGAGAAAAAAGTCTTTTGATACTTCTATTTTTTTACAATAGACATCTTTATCGATTTGTAATGCAAAAGTACAATATAGGAACTTTAACGACCAGAAATGGAGGCGAATTTACGAAGGGGAAAAGGGGCGTCTTACCCCTCTTTGAAAGGAGGGATCATTTAATGAGTCTTTTATTGGGTTTGTCTTCAGAATTTCTTTTGTAGGTGAAGGAACATAATGAGGGAATGGAATTAAATTGATGAGGAATATGAGTGGAAAATATATAAAAAGATTAGTTTGAAGAGTTTGAAACGATACCATTTTACATTGGTGGAAGAAGTTGAATCTTCTTTTCTGATCTTTAACTTCAGATATTTTCCTCTTTAAAAATTATTATTCAATGTGTAAAAAGTATTAATGAATATTTCTTAGAATTAAGAAAGGTGAAAAATGAGGAGTTTTAATCATAACTTCATTATGAAACGAGATTTAAATTATTTTTCAATGGAAATAATATATATATATATATATATATATATATATATATATATATATACTATATATATATATATATATATACTATATATATATATATATATATACATAATAATAACTTAACATAGCATAATAACTATAATAACTATATATATAATATATATATATATATATATATATATATATATATTTATATATATATATATGCTCTTTTTATATATAAAATAAATATAATAACCAATAAGATATATATATTTTTACTAATAACCTTATATATATATATATATATATATAATATAACTGCTGCTATAT
>JABUQX010131963.1:0-16062 GCA_015478945.1 Trachelipus rathkii
AAAAAAAATTTCTTTCAACTTTAGGATTTCTTTGTTATAACACTTAAAATGATATTACCTAAGCTCGACTACGCTTTATTGCTTAACCAGAATGTAAGTATTTTTAGAGTTCTTCAAAAAGGATACCTCAAACACCTGCCTAAACTACCTAGAGTCCAAATTATTACATGAAAGGTATATTAAGTATGAATGCTAATTTTTTCCAACTTTAGATTTCTTTGTTATAACACTTAAAACGGATATACCTAAGCTCGACTTTGCTTTATTGCTACTCCCAGAATGTAAGTATGAGAGTTCTTCAAAGAGATACCTCAAACACCTGCAAATTACCTAGGAGTCCAAATTATTACTTGAAAGTATTTTAGTATGAAGCTAATTTTTTCAACTTTAGATTTCTTGTTTATAACACTTAAAACATATACCTAAGCTCGACTACGCTTATTGGCTTACACCAGAATGTAAGTATTTTAGAGTTCTTCAAAAGAAGGATACCTCAAAACACCTGCGCTAAATTACCTAGGGTCAAATTATTACATGAAGTGATTTAGTATGAAATGCTAATTTCTTCAACTTTAGATTTCTTGTAATAATACACTTTAAAACGATATACTAAAGCTCGACTACGCTTTATTTGCTACACACCAGAATGTAAGTATGTTAGAGTTCTTCAAGGAAGATACCTCAAAACACATGCCTAAATTACCTAGGAGTCCAAATTATTGCATGAAAGTGATTAGTATGAATGCTAATTTTTTTCAACTTTTAGATTTTTTTTTTTTTTTCTTTTTTGTTTTTTTAATTTAAAAAAATATTAAAAAACTTAAAACGATATACCTCAAGCTCGACTACGCTTTATTGCTACACCAGAATGTAAGTATTTTAGAGTTCTTCAAAGGAAATACCTCAAACACACCTGTCCTAAATGTACCTAGGAGTCAAAAATTATTACATGAAAGTGATATAGTAGTATGAATGCTAATTTTTTTCAAATTTAAGATTTCTTTGTTTATAACACTTAAAACGATATACCTAAGCTCGACTACGCTTTATGCTACACCAGAAATGTAAGATTTAGAGTCTTCAAAGAAGATTACCTCAAACACCGCGCTAAATTACCTTAGAAGTACAAATTTATTACTGAAAGGTGATTAGTATGAATGCTAATTTTTTCAACTTTAGATTCTTTGTTATAACACTTTAAAACGATATAACCTAAGCTCGACTACGCTTTATTGCTACAACAGAATGTAAGTATTTTAGTTCTCAAGAAGAATACCCTCAAACACCTGCCTAAATTACCTAGGAGGTCCAAATTATTACATGGAACTGATTAGGTATGAATGCTAATTTTTTTCAACTTTAGATTCTTTGTTATAACAGCTTAAAATTGAATATACCTAAGCTCGACTTACGGGCTTTATTGCTACACAGAATGTAAGTATTTTTAGAGTTCTTCAAAGAAGATACCTCAAACAACTGCCTAAATTACCTTGGAAGGCCAAATTATTACATGAAAGTGATTTAGTATGGAAAATGCTAATTTTTTCAACTTAGATTTTCTTTGTTATACACTTAAAACGATATACCTAGCTCGACTACGCTTTATTGGTACACCAGAATGTAAGTATTTATAGAGTTCTTCAAAAGAAGATAACGACCTCAAACACCTGCCTAAAGTTACCTAGGAGTCCAAATCTATTACATGAAAGTGATTTAGTAGAATGCTAATTTTTTTCAATTTTTTAGACTTTCTCTGTCTATAACACGTTAAAACTGAATATACCTAAAGCTCGACTACGCTTTTATTGCTACACCAGAATGTAAAGTATTTTAGAGTTCTTCAAAGAAGATACCTCAAACACCTGCCTACATTACCTAGGATCCAAATGTATTACATGAAAGTGATTTTGTATGAATGCTAATTTTTTTTTCAACTTTATGATTTCTTATGTATAACACTTAAAAACGATATACCTAAGCTCTGGACTACGCTTTATTGCTACACCAGAATGTATATATTTTTAAGGTTCTTCAAAGAAGATACCTCAAACCACATGCCTAAAATTAACCTTACTCAAATTTTACATTTGAAAAGTTGATTTAGTATGAAGCAATTTTTCTCAACTTTATAGATATCTTTGTTATAACACTTAAAAAAATATACCTAAGCGCGACTACGCTTTATTGCTACACCAGAATGTAAGTATTTTAGAGTTCTTCAAAGAAAATACCTCAAACACCTGCCTAAATTAACTAGGAGTCAAAATTATTACATGGAAGTGATTTAGTATGAATGCTATTTTTTCAACTTCTATATTTCTTCGTTATAACACATTAAAACGATATACCTAAGCTCGACTACGCTTATTGCTACACCAGAATGTAAGTATTTTTGAGTTCTTCAAAGAAGATACCTTCAAACACCTGCCTAAATTTTCTAGGAGTCCAAATTTTTTTACATGAAAGTGATTTAGTATGAATGCTAATTTTTTCTACTTTAGATTTCTTTGTATAACACTTAAAACGATATATCTAAGCTCGACTACGCTTTATTGCTACACCAGAATGTAAGTATTTTAGAGTTCTTAAAGGAAGATACCTCAAACACCTGCCTAAATTACCTAGGAGTCCAAATTATTACATGAAAGTGATTTAGTATGAATGCTAATTTTTTCAACTTTAGATTTTCTTGTTATAACACTTAAAAATGAATATACCTAGCTCGATACGCTTTATTGCTACAACAGATGTAAGTATTTAGAGTTCTTCAAAGAAGATACCTCAAACCCCTGCCTAAATTACCAGTCCAAATTATTACATGAAAGTGATTTAGTATGAATGCTAATTTTTTCAACTTTAGATTTCTTTGTTATAACACTTAAAACGATATACCTAAGCTCGACTACGCTTTATTGCTACACCAGAATGTAAGTATTTTAGAGTTCTTCAAAGAAGTTACCCAAACAATAGCCTAAATTACCTAAGAGTCCAAATTATTACATGAAAGTGATTTTAGTATGAATGCTGAATTTTTTCAACTTTAGATTTCTTTTTATAACACTTAAAACGATATGCCTAAGCTCGACTACGCTTTATTGCTACACCCAAATGAAGGTATTTTAGAGTTCTTCAAAGAAGAACCTCAAACACCTGCCTAAATTACCTAGGAGTCCAAAATTATTACATGAAAGTGATTAAGTATTGAATGCTAATTTTTTCAACTTTAGATGTCTTTGTAATAACACTTTAAAACGATATACCTAACTCGACTACCTTTATTGCTACACCAGAATGTAAGTATTTTTAGAGTTCTTCCAGAAGAGATACCTCAAACACCTGCCTAAATTACCTAGGAGTCAAAATTTATTACATGAAAGTGATTTTAGTAGAAATGCTACATTATTTTTTCAATTTTAGATTTCTTTGTTATAACACTTAAAACGATATACCTAAGCTCGACTACGCTTTTATTGCTACACCAGAATGTAAGCAAGTTTTAGAGTTCTTCAAAGAAGATACCTCAAACACCTTGCCCTAAATTACCTAGGAGTCCAAATTATAACATGAAAGTGATTAGTATGATGCTAATTTTTTCAACTTTAGATTTCTTTGTTTATAACACTTAAACGAAACTTTTACCTAAGCTCGACTTACGCCTTTATTGCCTAAACCAGAATGTAAAGGTATTTGAGTTCTTCAAAGAAGGATACCTCAAAACACATGCTCTAAAGTACCTAGGAGTCCAAATTATTACATGAAATTGATTTAGTATGAATGCTTAAATTTTTTCAACTTTAGATTTCTTTGTTATAACACTAAAACGATATACCTAAAGCTCGACTACGCTTTATTGCTACACCAGGATGTAAGTATTTAGGAGTTCTTCAAAGAAGATATCTCAAACACCTGCCCAAATTACCTAGGAGTCAAAATTTTTTAGATGAAAGTGATTTAGTATGAATGCTAATTTTTTCAACTTTATATTTTTTTGTTATAAAACACTTAAAACGATATACTAAGCTCGACTACGCTTTATTGCCACACCAGAATGTAGTAAGTATTTTAGACTTCTTCAAAGAAGATACCTCAACACCTGCCTAAATACCTAGAAGTACAAATTATGACTTGAAAAGTAAGTTTAATATGGAAATCTTCATTTTTTCGAACTTTAGGATTTCTTTCAAAATTTATACTAAAAACGGTGATACCTAAGCTTCGACTTACGCGTTGTATTAGCTACACCAGAATGTAAGTATTTGAGTTCTTCAAGGAAGATACCTCAAACACCTGCCTAAATTACCTAGGGAGTCCAAATTATTACATGAAGGTGATATGAAAGCTAATTTTTTCAACTTTAGATTTCTTTGTATAACACTTAAAACGATTACCTAAGCTCGACTACGCTTTATTGCTACACCAGAATGTAAGTATTTTTAGAGTTTGTGCAAAGCGCTGGCTTGATCCACAAGGAAACAAAAATGGCTATTCCTGATTTACATGAAAGTGATTGTGAATTTTTAAGAAATCACCGAATGGAAATAGTAGTTATAGCACTTAGAGCCTATATACTCTAAGCTCGACTACGCTTATTGCTACACCAGAATGTAAGTATTTAGAGTTCTTCAAAGAAGAATTACCTCACACAACCCGCCTAAAATTACCTAAGAAGTCCAAAATTATACAGAAAGTGATTTAGTATGGAATGCTAATTTTTTCAACTTTTTAGATTTCTTTGTTATATAAACACTTAAAACAGAA
Organism: Trachelipus rathkii; assembly: GCA_015478945.1. Lineage (NCBI taxonomy): Eukaryota > Metazoa > Arthropoda > Malacostraca > Isopoda > Trachelipodidae > Trachelipus > Trachelipus rathkii. The sequence goes on from JABUQX010131963.1 coordinate 4,759, forward strand.
TGATTACCTAAAAGCTCGCTAGCTTTTATTTGCTACACCAGAATGTAAGTATTTTAGAGTTCTTCAAAGAAGATACCTCAAACACCTGCCCTAATTACCTAGGAGTCCAAATTATTACATGAAAGTGATTTAGTATGAATGCTAATTTTTTCAACTTTAGATTTCTTTGTTATAACACTTAAAACGATATACCTAAGCTCGCCTACGCTTTATTGCTACACCAGAATGTAAGTATTTTAGAGTTCTTCAAAAGAAGATACCTCAAACACCTGCCTAAATTACCTAGGAGTCCAAATTATTACATGAAAGTTGATTTCTGTATGAATAGCTTAATTTTTTCAACTTATAGATTCTCTTGTTATCAACACTTAAAACGAGTACCTACCTAAGCTCGACTACGCTTTATTGCTACACCAGAATGTAAGTATTTTAGAGTTCTTCAAAGAAGATACCTCAAACACCTGCCTAAATTACCTAGGAGTCCAAATTATTACATGAAAGTGATTTAGTATGAATGCTAATTTTTTCAACTTTAGATTTCTTTGTTATAACACTTAAAACGATTTACCTAAGCTCGACTACGCTTTATGGCTACACCGTAATGTAAGTATTTTAGAGTTCTTCAAAGAAGATACCTCAAACCTGCCTAATTACCTAGGAGTCCAAAAAATTACATGAAAGTGATTTAGTATGAATGTAATTTTTTTCAACTTTTAGATTTTTTTGTTTATAACACTTAAAACGATATTACCTAAAGCTCGACTACGCTTTATTGCTACACCAGAATGTAAGTATTTTTGAGTTTTTCAAAGAGATACCTTCAAACACCTGCCTAAATTACTAGAAGTCCAAATTATACTTGAAAGTGATTAGTATGAAATGCTAATTTTTTTCCAAAACTTTAGATTTTCTTTTTTTATAAACACTTAAACGATATTACTAAGCTCGACTTACGCGTTATTGCTACACCAGAATGTACGTATTTAGAGTCTTCAAAGAAGATACCTCAAAACCCTACCTGCCTAAATTACTAGGAGTCCAAATTATTACATGAAACTGATTTAGTATGAATGCTAACTTTTTTTCAACTTTAGATTTATTCCCTTTGTTCTATAACACTTAAAACGAATTACCTAAGCTCGACCTTACGCTTATTTGCTTACACAGAATGTAAGTATTTTAGAGTTCTTCAAAGAAGATATCTCAAACACCTGCCTAAATACCTAGGAGTCCAAATATTACATGAAAGTGATTTAGTAGGAATGTAATTTTTTTCAACTTTATATTTCTTTGTTATAACACTTTAAAAGTTATATACTAAAGCTCGACTACGCTTTATTGCTACACCAGAAAGTAAGTATTTTAGTCTTCAAAGAAAAGATACTCAAAACACCTGCCTAAATTACCTAGAATTTTCCAAATTATTACTTGAAAGTGATTTAGTATGAATGCTAATTTTTTTCAAATTTTAGATTCTTTGTTATAACACTTAAAACGATATTTCTACTTAAGCTCGACTACGCTTTATTGCTACACCAGAATGTAGAGTATTTAGGAGTTCTTCAAAAAGATACCTCAACAACAACCTGCCTAAATTACCTAGGAGTTCAAATTCTTACATGAAAGGATTGTAGTATGAATGCTAAATTTTTTCAACTTTAGAATTTTTTGTTATAAACACTTAAAACGATATACCTAAACTCGACTACGCTTTATTGCTACACCAGAATTTATAAGTATTTTGAGTTCTTCAAAGAAGATACCTCAAAACACCTGCCTAAATTGACCTTGGAGTCCCAAATTTATTTACATGAAAGTGATTTACTATGAATGCTAATTTTTTCAACTTTAAAAGATTTCTTTGTTATAACACTTTAAAACGATATACCTAAGCTCGGACTACGCTGTTATTGGCTACCACAGAATGTGAATTATTTAAGTTCTTTGTCAAAGAAGATACCTGCAAAACAGCCTGCCTAACTTACTAGGAGAATCCAAAATTATTACATGAAAACGAATTTAGTATGAATGCTAATTTTTTCAACTTTAGATTTTTTTGTTAAACACTTAAAACGATATACCTAAGCTCAACTACGCTTTTATTGCTAAAACCCAAGAATGTAAGTATTTTAGAGTTTCTTTAAAAAAGATACTCAAAACACCTGCCTAAAATTACCTAGGAGTCCAAACTATTACGAAAGTGATTAATATGAATGCTAGTAATTTTTTCAACTTTAGATTTCTTTGTTATAACACTTAAAACGATATACCTAAGCTCGACTACGCTTTATTGCTACACCAGAATGTAAGTATTTTAGAGTTCTTCAAAGAAGATACCTCAAACACCTGCCTCAATTACCTAGGAGTCCAAATTATTACATGAAAGTGATTTAGTATAAATGCTAATTTTTTCAACTTTAGATTTCTTTGTTATACACACTTAAAACGATATACTTAAACTCGATCACGCTTTTATTGCTACACCAGAATGTAAGTATTTTAGAGTTCTTCAAAGAAGATACCTTAAACACCTGCCTAAATTACCTAAAGTCTAAATTATTACATGAAAGTGATTTAGTATGAATGCTAATTTTTCCAACTTTAGTTTTTTTTTATAACACTTTAAACGATATACCTAAGCTCGACTACGCTTTATTGCTACACCAAATGTAAGTATTTTTAGAGTTCTAAAGAAGATACCTCAACACCTGCCTAAATTACCCTAGGAGTCCAAATTTTAACATGAAAGTGATTAGTAAGAATGCTAATTTTTCAACTTTAGATTTCTTTTTATAACACCTAAACGATATACCTAAGCTCGTTTAAGCTTTAATTGCTAACACCAGAATGTAAGTTATATTAGTGTTCTTTAATAGAAGATACCTCAAAACACTGCCTGAATTACCTAAGGAGTCCAAATTATTAACATAAAAGTGATTTAGTATGAATGCTAATTTTTTCAACTTTAGATTTCTTTGTTATAACACTTAAAACGATATACCTAAGCTCGACTACGCTTTATTGCTACACCAGAATGTAAGTATTTTAGAGTTCTTACAAGAAGACCTCAAACACCTGCCTAAATTACCTAGGAGTCCAAATTATTACATGAAAAGTGATTTAGAATAAATGCTTAATTTTTTCAACTTTTAGATTTCTTTGTTATAACACATTAAAATCGATATACCTAAGCTCGACTTTGCTTTATTTCTACATCAGAATGTAAGTAATTTTAGATTCTTCAACGAGATACCTTAAAACACCTGCACTAAATTACCTATGCGTCCATAATTATTAACATGAAAAGTGATTTAGTATGAATGCTATTTTTTCAACTTTAATTTCTTTGTTATAAACACTTAAAACGATATACTAAGCTCGACTAAACGCTTGACTTATTGCTACACCAGAATTAAGTATTTTAGAGTTCTTCAAAGAAGAATACCTCAAACACCTGCTAAATTACCTAGGAGTCCAAATTATTAACATGAAGTGATTTAGTAATGAATGGCTAATCTTTTCAACTTTAGAATTTCTTTGTTATAACACTAACACGATATACCTAAAGCTCGAACTACGATTTATTTGCTACAAAACCAGAATTGTAAACAGTATTTAGAGTGTCTTCCAAAGAAGACCTAACACCTGCTAAATACCTAGGAGTCCAAATTATTACATAAAGTGATTTAAGTAGAAATGCTAATTTTTTCAACTTTAGATTTCTTTGTTATAACACTTAAAACGATATACCTAAGCTCGACTACGCTTTATTGCTCAACCAGAATGTAAGTATTTTAGAGTTTTTTCAAAGAAGATACCTCATTCACCTGCCTAAATTACCTAGGAGTCCAAATTATAACATGAAAGTGATTTATTAGTATGAATGCATATTTTTAACTTTAGATTTCTTTGTTATACACTTAAAACGATGTACCTAAGCTCGACTACGATGCTTTATTGCTACATCAGAATGTAAGTATTTTAGAGTTCTTCCAAAAGAGATACCTCCAACACCTGCCGAAAATTAACCTAGGCGGTTCCCAAATTATTACCCATGAAAGTGATTAGTATGACTGCTAATGTTTTTCTCAACTTTAGATTTCTTTGTTATCAACACTTAAAACGATTCTAAGCTCGACTACTTTTTAATTGCTACCCAGATTTGTAAGTATTTTAGAAGTTCTTCAAAAGAAGTACCTCAACACTTGCCTTAATACCTAAGGAGTTCCAAATATTACAGGAAAGTGATTTAGTATGAATGCTAATTTTTTTCAAACTTTAGATTTCTTTGTTAAAACTTAAATGTATCTAAGACTCGACTAACCTTTATTGCTACAATCCAGATTTGTAGGTATTTGAGTTTCTCAAAGAGATACATCAAACACCTGACTAAAATATTACCTAGGAGTCCAAATTAATTACATAAAGTGATTTAGTATGAATGCAATTTTTTCAACTTTTAGATTTCTTTGTTATACACACTTAAAACGATATACCTAAGCTCGACTACGGTTTAATTGCTACACCAAATTGTAAGTATTTTAATTCTTCAAAGAAGATACCTCCAACACCTGCCTAGATTACCTAGGAGTCCAAATTATTACATGAAAAATATTTAGAATGCTATTTTTTCAACTTTAGATTTCTTTGTTATATACACCTAAAACGATATACCTAAGCTCTGACTACGCTTATTTGCTACACAGAATGTATATTATTTTAGAGTTCTTTCACAGAAGATACTTCAAACACCTGCCTAAGTTACCTAGTAGTCAAAATTATTACATGAAGTGATTTAGTATGAATGCTATTTTTTCAAACTTTAGATTTCTTTGGTATAACACTTAAAACGATATAACCTAAGGCTTGACTACCGCTTTATTGCTAACAGAAATGTAAGTATTTTAGAAGTTCTTTCAAAGAAAGATACCTCAAACACCTGCCTATATTACCTAGGAGTCCAAAATATTACATGAAGTGATTTAGTATGAATGCTAATTTTTCAACTTTAGATTTCCCTGTTATTATTACACTTATAACGATATACCTAAGCTCGACTACGCTTTATTGCTAACCCAGAATGTATTTTAGAGAAGTTCTTCAAAGAAGATATCTCAAAAAACACGTGCCTAAATTACCTAGGAGTCCAAATTATTCATGAAAGTGATTTAGTATGATGCTAATTTTTTCAACTTTAGATTTCTTTGTTATAACACTTCAAACGATATACCTAAGCTCGACTACGCTTTTATTGCTAAACAAGAGAATGTAAGTATTTTAGAGTTCTTCAAAGAAGATACCTCAACACCTCCTCCCTAAATTACCTAGGAGTCCAAATAATTATATGAAAAGTGATTTAGTTGAATGCTAATTTTTTCAACAACATTTAGATTTCTTTGTTATATAACTTAAAACGATATACCTAGCGCTAAACTACGCTTTATTGCTACACCAGAATGTAGTATTTAGAGTTCTTCAAAGAAGATACTTCAAACACCTGCCCTAAATTACCTAGAAGTCCAAATTATTACATTGAAAGTGATTTTAGTATGAATGCTAAATTTTTTCAATTTAGATTTCCTTTGTTATAAAACTTAACGCGATCATACCTAAGCTTCGACCACGCTTATTGCTACACAAGAATGTAAATATTTTATAGAGTTCTTTAAGAAGATACCTCAAACCACCTGCCTCAAATTACCTAGGCGTCCAAAATTATACATGAAAGTGCTTTGTATGAATGCTCAATTTTTTCAACTTTAATTCTTTGTTATAACACTTAAAAACGATATACTAATTTCGACTACGCTTTATTGCTTACACCAGAATAGTACTTTAGATTTCTTCAAAGAAGATCCTCAAACACCTGCCTAAAATTACCTAGGAGTCCAAATTATTACATGAAGTGATTTAGTAATGAATGCTAATTTTTTCAACTTTAGATTTCTTTGTATAAACACTTAAAACGATATACCAAGCTCGACTACGCTTTATTGCTACACCAGATGTAAGTATTTTAGAGTTCTTCAAAGAAGATACCTCAAACACCTGCCTAAAATTACCTAGCAACTTATTACATGAAAGTGATTTAGTATGAATGCTAATTTTTTCAACTTTAGATTTCTTTGGTTTAACACTTAAAACGATGTACCTAAGCTGACTACGCTTTATTGCTCACCCAGAATGTAAGTATTTTAGGATTCTTCAAAAGAAGATCCTCAACACCTGCCTCAATTACCTAGGAGTCAAATTATTACATGAAAAGTGATTTAGTATAATGCTAATTTTTTAAACTTTAAGATTTCTTTTCTATATACACTTAAAAACGAATATGACTTAAGTTCGACTAGTACGCCTTTTATGCTACAACCAGAATGTAAGTATTTTGGTGTTCTTCCAAGAAGATACCTAAACACCTGCCTAAATTACCGTGGAGTCCAAATTTATTACATGAAAGTGATTTCAGTATGAATGCTAATTTTTTCCACTTTAATTCTTTGTTATAACACTTAAACGATATACCTAAGCTCGACTACGCTTTATGTCACCAGAATGTTAAGTATTTTAGGTTCTCAAAAAGATACCTCAACACCCTGCCTAAAATTACCTAGGAGTCGCAAATTATACATGAAGTTATTTAGTATGAAATGCTAATTTTTTCCAAACTTTAGATTCTTTGCTTATAACACTTAAAACGATATACCTAACGCTCGACTACGCTTATTGCTACACCAGAATGTAAGTATTTTAGAGTTCTTCAAAGAAATACCTCATACACCCTGCCTAAATTATAGGAGTCCAAATTATTCCATGAAGCTGAATATGAATGCTAATTTTTACATCTTTAGATTTCTTTGTTATTACGACATATCCGATGCACCTAAACCTTGACTATGCTTTATTATTGCCACACCAGATTGTAAGTATTTTATTGAAGTTCTTTAAAGAAGATACTCAAACACTTGCTAAATGACCTAGGAGTCCAAATTATTCCATAAGGAAAGTGATTTAGTATGAATGCTAATTTTTTTTCAACTTTAGATTTTCTTTGTTAAAGCACTTAAAATGATATACCTAAGCTCGACTACGCTTTATTGCTACACCAGATTGTAAGTAATTTAGAGTTCTTCAAAGAAGATACATCAAACACCTGACTAAATTACCTAGGAGTCCAAATTATTACATGAAGTGATTTAGTATGAATGCTAATTTTTTCAACTTTAGATTTCTTTGTTATAACACTTAAAACGATATACCTAAGCTCGACTACGCCTTTATTGCTCACCAGAATGTAAGTATTTAAAGTTCTTCCAAGAAGATACCTCAACACCTGCCTAAAATTCCTAGGAGTCCAAATTATTACAGTAAAGTGATTTTAGTATTAATGCTAATTTTTCAACTTTAGATTTCTTTGTTTATAACACTTAAAACGAGATACACCTAAGCTCGACTCGCTTTATTGCTACACAAGAATGTAAGTATTCTTTAGAGTCTTCCAAAGAAAATACCTCAACACCTCCCTAAATTACCTATGAGTCCAAAATATTACATGAAAGTGATTAGTATGAATGCTAAATCTTTCAACTTTAGATTTTCTATATATTAATCGCATTTTATCAAGATATACTTAAAGTCGAACCTACGCTTTAATTGCTACACCAGAATGTAAGTATTTAGAGTTCTTCAAAGAAATACCTCAAAAACCTGCTAAATTACCTAGGAGTCCCAAATTATTACATAATGATTTAGTATGAATGCTAATTTTTGAACTTTAGATTTCTTTTGTTATAACACTTAAAAGAATATACCTAAGCCGACTACGCTTTATTGCTAATCCAGAATGTATTTTAGATTCTTTCAAAGAAGATACCTCAAACACCTGCCTAAATTACCCTAGGAGTCCAAATATTACATGAAAGGTGATTTGTATGAATGCTAATTTTTTCAACTTTAGATTTCTTCGTTATAACCACTTATAACGATATACCTAAGCTCGACTACGCTTTATTGCTATCCCAGAATGTATATATTTTAGAGTTCTCCTTCAAAGAGATATCTCACCATACCACCTGCCTAAATTAACCTAGGAGTCCAAATTATTACATGAAGGTGATTATGATGAATAATTTTTTCACACTTTTAGATTTCTTTTGTTATAACACTTAAAAGATATATCAAAGCTCGACTACGCTTTATTGCTACAAACCAGAATGTAAGTATTTTTAGAGTTCTTTCAAAGAAGATACCTCAAACACGTGCCTAAATTAACTTCAGAGAGTCCCAAATTATTATATGAAAGTGATTTAGTAAACTAATTTTTTCAACTTTAGATTTCTTTTGGTTATAACACTTAAAAGGATTATAACCCTAAGCTCGACTACGCTTTATTGCTACAACAGAATGTACGTATTTTAGAGTTCTTTCAAAAGAAGATACCTCAAACACCTGCCTAAAGTTACCTAGGGAGTCCATTTTATTACATGAAAGTGATTTTATATAAATGCTAATTTTTCAACTTTTAGATTTCTTTGTTATAAACACTTGTAAAAAAGTAATATACTATAGCTTCGACTGACGCTTTAATTGCTAACACTTCCATCTGCCGCAGATGTAAGTATTTAAGAGTTTTCAAAGAAGATACCTTCAACACCTGCCTAAATTACCTAGGAGTCCATTTTATTACATAAAGTGATTAATTATGAATGCTAATTTTTTCAACTGTTAAGATTTCTTTGTTATAACACTTAAAAAAGATATACTAAGCTCGACTACGCGTTATTGGCTACACCAGAATGTAAGTATTTTAGAGTTCTTCAAGAAGATATCTCAAACACCTGCCTAAATTACCTAGGAGTCCAAAATTATTTATGAAAAGATGATTTAGTCATGATGCCTAATTTTTCAACTTTTAGATTCTTTGTTTATAACACTTAAAAACGATATGCCTAAGCCGACTCCGCTTTTTTGCTACGCCAGAATGTAAGTATTTTAGAGTTCTTCAAAAAGAAGATAGCCTCAAACACACTGGCCCTAAAATTACCGGAGTCTACCAAATTATTATATGAAAGTGATTTAGTATGAATGCTAATTTTTTCAACTTTAGATTTCTTTGTTATAACACTTAAAACGATATACCTAAGCTCGACTACGCTTTATTGCTACACCAGAATGTAAGTATTTTTGAGTTCTTCAAAGAAGATACCTCAAACACCTGCCTAAATTACCTAGGAGTCCAAATTATTACATGAAAGTGATTTAGTATGATGCTAATTTTTTTCAACTTTAGATTTCTTTGTTTAAACACTTAAAACGTATATACCTAAGGCTCGACTAAACGCTTTATGCTATACATCCAGAATGTAAGTATTTTAGAGTTCTTACAAGAAGATACCTCAAACACCTGCCTAAATTACCTATTAGTCCAAATTATTACATGAAAGTGATTTATTATGAATTCTAATTTTTTCAACTTTAGATTTCTTTGTTATAACACTTAAAACGATATACCTAAGCTCGACTACGCTTTATTGCTACACCAGAATGTAAGTATATTAGAGTTCTTCAAAGAAGATACCTTAAACACTTGCTTAAATTACCTAGGAGTCCAAATTATTACATGAAAGTGATTTAGTATGAATGCAAATTTTTTCAACTTTAGATAACTTGTTATACACACTTAAGAACGATATATCCAAAGCGACTACGCTTATTCTAACCAGAAAATGTAAGGTATTTTAGAGTTCTTCGAAAAAGATACCTCAAACACTTGCCTAAATTACCAAAGGAGTCCAAATTATTAACATGAAAGTGATTTAGTAAAATGCTAAATTTTTTACCTTTAGATTTCTTTGTTATAACACTTAAAACGATATACCAAAGCTCGACTACGCTTTATTGCTACACCAGAATGTAAGTATTTTAGAGTTCTTCAAAGAAGATACCTCAACAACCTGCCTTAAATTACCTAGGAGTCCCAAATTAATTAATGAAGTGATTTAGTATGAATCCTAATTTTTTAAACTTTAGATTTCTTTTGTATAACACTTAAAACTGATATACCTAAGCCGACTACGCTTTATTGCTAACCAGAATGTTAAGATTTTAGAGTTCTTCAAAAAAAGATACCTCAAACACCTGCCTAATTACCTAGGAGTCCAAATTATTACATGAAAATAATTTAGTATGAATGCTAATTTTTTAATACTTTATAATTTCTTGTTATAACACTTAAAACGATATACCTAAGCTCGACTACGCTTTATTGCTACCCAATGTAAGTATTTTTAGAGTTCTTCAAAGAAGAAACCTCCAACCACCTGCCTAAATACCTAGGAGTCCAAATTATTAACATGAAAGTGATTTTAGTATGAATGCTAATTCTTTTCAACTTTAGATTTCTTTGTTATAACACTTAAACGATATACTAAGCTCGGACTAACCTTTAATTGCTAACACAAATGTAAGTATTTAGAGTTCTTCAAAAGAGATACCTCAAACACTGCCAATTCCTAGGAAGTCCAATTATTACATGAAACGTGATTTAGTATGAAATGCTAAATTTTTTCAACTGTTTAGAATTTCTTGTTATACACTTAAACGATATACCCTAAGCTCGACTACGCTTTATTGCTAACCAGAATGTAAGTATTTTAGAGTTCTCAAAAAAGATACCTCAAACACCTGGCATATTACCAAGGAGTCCAAATTATTACATGAAATGATTTAGTATGAATGCTATTTCTTTTCAACTTTAGAATTTCTTTGTTATAACACTCTTAAAACGATGTACCTTAGCTCGACTACGCTTTATTGCTACCCGAGAATGTAAGTATTTTAGAGTTCTTCAAAGAAGATACCTCAACACCTGCCTAAATTACCTAGGGACCAAATTATTACATGAAGTGATTTATTGGCTAATTTTCAACTTAGATTTCTTTGTTATAACATTAAAAACGATATACCTAAGGTTCGACACCCTTTATTGCTACACAAATGTAGAGTAATTGTTGTGTTCTTTCAAAAGAAGATACCTAAACTACCTTGCCTAAAATTACCAAGGAGTCCAATTATTACATGAAAGTGATTTAGTATGAATGCTAATTTTTTTCAACATTAGATTTCTTTGTTATAACATTAAAACGATATACTGAAGCTCGACTACGCTTTATTACTCCCCAATGTAAGTATTTTGAGTCTTCAAGAAGATGACGTCAACGACCTGCCCTAAAAATACCTAGGAGTCCCAATTATTACATGAAATGATTTTGAATAAATGCTTAATTTTTTCAACTTGATTTCTTTGTA
>JABUQX010131964.1:5000-7500 GCA_015478945.1 Trachelipus rathkii
TACAAAATATCGTTAGGAAGCTGTTAATCTTAGCTTGAGCATTTGTCCTTAAATTTGGCCTCGGAAAGTCATTTTCCGAAATGTTGAGTCAATTATAAAGTCTGGAAACCAATTTTAAAGTAACAATGTTATCATATTATAAATTTATTTTGTAAAATTAAAATAGATTACCAAGTTAGTTATACCCTTTGTAAATGAGTTTAATTAATTTAAGTTTAAAAATATGAGGAATGAACGAATAAAATTCTTTCGTCAATCCAGTAAACGATATATATCGCGAGATGGTGATTGCATTGGATTTGGAACTGTGAACAAAGGCGTTTTTTGAGGGTAATAGTTCCGAGGGATTGGAGAGAGCAATAATAGTACCCTTATATAAGGGTAGGTGGGAAAAGGGTAACTGCAGGTATTATAGGGTAATTAGTTTATGGAGTGTTGTAGGGAGATATATGCTGGAATTTTGGTCGAAAGAGTGCGTCGAGGTGACTGAAGACTGATTGGTGAAGAGCAAGGTGCGCTAATAATGGTAGAGGATGTGTGGATCAATCTTTACATTGAAACAAATTGGGAAAGAGGAAGGAGAAGAATAAATTGTATTTAGGTTTTTGGGATTTGCAACAAAAGTGATTGTTTAATATTAATAGCGGAAGGAGGCAGGGGATGTGTTATGTCTGATTGGTTATTCAATTTGTATATGGAAAGGGTTATGAAAGAATTAGAGGTGGGGGTGGCAGGAAGGTGTTTAGAATGATGGAGAATGGAAAGAGTGGAGGGGCCTCACTAATTATATGCGGATGATTTGGTTCTGTGTAGCGAATCTGAAGAGAATTTGAGCAAGGATTGGTAGAGGATTTGTACGGATGTGTAAAAGCGAGGGTTTGAACAGTAATAAAGTAATAAGAGTAAGGGTATGGTTTGTGAGTGAGGACAAGTCTTCGGTTGTGGAGTTGTTAGATGGTGAGCAGCTGAAAAAAGTGTCTGAGTTTAAATATTTAATAAATGTTGGATGAAAGGGAATGGATGATGCAGAGTGGAGTAGGAAAGTTGTGATGCCAGGAAGGTGGTTGGTGCAATAAAATCGTTGGTGGATGTAAACCGGGACTAAGTCTTGCCGTGTGCTAGGGTCTTACTATGAGGATGTTTGTTATCTTGGTTACTGTATAGTAGTGAGACTATGTCTGGAATAAGAGGTATAGAATCTAAAGTACAATGTGTTCAATGGACAATCTTAGGGGAGTGCTAAGTGTAAGAAGAATTGATAAAGTGAGGAATGAACGTATTAGAAGAGATTTGGTGTGAAGAAAAGGGTAACGAAAGAAATAAAATCAGAAAGTATTTGAGATGGTTTGTCATCTGGAAATATGGAGGAATTAGTCCGTTGGTTTAAGCGGATGTATAGATGGTGAAGTGTGGTGAGAAATCAGCCGGCTGGGAGACCTCTCTCTCTCTCTCTTCTTCCCCTCTCCATCCCCCTTTTTTTCTCTCTCTCTCTCGTCTACTCTCTCTCTCTTCTCTCTCTCATCTCACAACACGCACACGCACCATAAAACATTTTACATGACAGTTACTTACCTTCTAAAGAAGTCAAATTTCTTGAGGAGACATTATATAAAAATACCGGGGTTAATATATATATATTATATATATATATATATTATATATATATTTAGTTTAAATAATTATTATATATATTATCATATATATATATATATATATATATTATATATATATATATGTTGTGTGTGTGTGTGTGTTGTGGTGTGTGTGTGTGTGTGGTGTGGTAGTGTGTGTTTGTGTGTGGTGTGTGTGTGTGTGGGCGTTATCAAAGATTATTTATCGCGATCAGAGAATATCGGGTTATCGGTTATGCAGATAAAATCGTATCGGATTTATCGGTATCCGCGATACATTTTGTTCCAAAGTAGCGATAATCGATATTTTTATTTTTTGCTTCCAGTTTAGAACAGGGGCAAGCCATGTGCCACCAACAATCGTATCATGCGCATCTGTGATTTAGATAATTACACCGAAGGGCAGGGTCATCAAAGGTCAACCAAGTACAAAGCTTCTCGCAATGTAAAAGTGTGGTTGCAGGCCAAATGGACAGACAGCCTAGCAGACCTAGCTTTCAACATTGAGAAGGTGTTCATTGATTTCTCTTTGAGGTACAACACTGCAATGCCGTCCAGCGCCTCAGTGAAGCGATTGTTCTCCCTTGGCAACGATATCTACAGAGCCAAGAGGAGTTCTTTGTCAGATGAAAACTTTAACATGTTCATGTTTATAAAGGGGAACATGCAAATGCTGCAGAACTGAATTGATAAGTCCTTTAAACTATTTTATCTTACCTTATAGCAAGATAAAATAGTTACAACGAGGCAAGATAAAATAGTTACAACATGGTACTACGAATGTAGTAAAATCAAAAAGTCTAAAGGAATTATCCATAAATGAAAGGTTAACCAAGATTTTTTTTACATATAATTAAAATAAATATTTG
>JABUQX010131964.1:20000-24332 GCA_015478945.1 Trachelipus rathkii
ATATAATATATATATATATATATATATATATATAATATATATATATATCCTAAATTATAAAATCCAGTTCTTTAATTTTGTCAGAAATTCTTTTGTTTTTTATTTCATAAGCGATTATTATTATTATTATTATTATTATTATTATTATTATTATTATTATTATTATTATTATTATTAATTATTATTATTAATTATTATTATTATTACTATTATATTGAAACTGAAAGTATTAAACTGTTAATTTTATAATTGCCTGTTTTATAATAAAAATAAATATTATTATTATAATTAACGTTAAATCATTGTTTCCGAAACTGAAATATATTTTGGTTGTCCATAGTGTTGAGCCTACATCCTTAGTCTTCACGGTACTTACCGTATAGCAATTTTGGAAGATTAGATTCCATTGGAAAAGTGGATATTTTTTTATTTCTCAAATAAGCAAGCCGAAAAAAAAATTTGTGAATACAAAAAAATTTTTTTACTGTAACTCTGTAAGCCTAACCTGAGTCAGAGTCGAAATTTTGAATTTTGACTGCTGGAGTCGGAGTCGGGGTCGGGTCGAAAAATTTTTGTTTTAAGTGGAGTCGGAGTCGGGAGTCGGAGTCGAAATTTTTGGTTTAAGTGGAGTCGGTCGAGTCGAGTCGAAAATTTTGTTAAAGTGGAGTCGAGTCGGAGCTCGGAGTCGAAAATCCAAATTCGAATTTAAGGAGTCGAGAGTCGGAGTCGGAGTCGAAAATTTTATTTACGACCCGACAGCCATCTGGATTTAGTGCCTTGTTTCGCACTGATTCACTAGACGGTGTGGACCTGGTTAAACCCAGATTTTTCATGTGTGAAAGAGGTAATAAAAAAGTCATAGAATAAAAAATAAGTTATTTCGGTTAAAACAATAAAATCAAAATAACAATTCAACACAGTTGTTAATTAAATTTTTTTTGTGTATAAAAATATTTAAAAAATAATAAATACCTATTTGAGATGGTATGATCCCATTCGGGAAGTTTGATTCGCCCAGAAACACAAGTCCTGCAGCATCAACACAGGAGAGTATTTGTATGAAGATTTTGATAATGGCTGGAACATGAATTTGTGTTCTTGCTGATGTTTCACTGCGTAACTGAGGGACGCTGGAGCGGACATAAAAAAAAAAGCGTTATTTCTTTAGACGTCAAAAATAACGACTGTTAATCATCACCTGTATCTAATTATAAAAAAAAGGCCTAGATTCCCAAAAGTCAATCACAGATCTCATATCAAAGTGTAGGTCAGTTGCCAGTCATTTTAACCATTCGACTATGGCGCAAAATGAGTTAAAGAAAATACAAGCTCGAATAAATGCTCCAGAGCTTTCTGTATTGCACGATGTTGGAACCCGCTGGAACATTGTTCTCCAAGTGACGATGAGAATAAGAGATTTAAATGAGTCTCTTTGTTTGTATGCAAGTTCAACCAATAAAGTCAAATCTATGACATCCACAGAAAATGATTTGCAAGCAAAATGCATTAGTTTGTTGAAACCTTTTGAAGATAGCACATATAAGATAAGTGGTATATATTCATCTATATCTGATGTTATTCCCATGATAACAACTCTAAGGAAATACTTTCATCGCATGAAGAGCAGGGAGTAATGAAAATAAAAGAAACTCTCTTGCAAGAAATTACAAAGAGGTTTGGTCTTGTGGAAAATAACGATTTATATGCCACAGCTACAATACTGGACCCTAGATATAAAACAAAACTTTTTACCCATCAAACTGTGATAGAAAAAATAATAGTGTCGATTGGACAAAAATGCGGAGACATTCAAAGTACTAAATCTAAAACTGAAGAAACCTTACCTAAGAAAAATAAGCCTTCAACTTCCACAAACATAACTTTATCAGAAGCCATGAGCAATATTCTTTCTTCTAGTAGTGATGACGAAGAGGAATGTGTATCTCAGGAAATTTCAAAAAACATTCAGATGTATCTAAACGAAAATAGACATGTCTCGGCAAGATAATCACTTGAATGGTGGAAAAACCATATGAATAAGTATCCTAATATGGCTGTATTAGCAAGGTCATATCTTGCTTGTCTCCCCTCAAGTGTTGCAAGCGAGCGCCTTTTTAGCGGTGCTGGTCTTATTTTTTATGAAAAACGTTCTAGGCTCGCAGCGAAATGAGCAGAAAAGTTATTGTTCCTCAAATATAACTTACCAATTTTAGGATTTGAATATTGAAGTTTTAAAAACTCCTTTTCAAAGGGCGGTTGTTGGGACAAGAGGTTGGTGTGATGGACTGTAAGAGTGGGGCAACGTACAGCATCCTGGAAACGTAGTTAATTATATAGTCAAACTCTTATAAGAAATAATGTTGGGGCAATATAAAATGGTTTAACTTAAAAATATCTAATACTTATGTTGAAGATAGAATAAGAAGAATGGGTTTCATAATATTCGTATTTGTGTTCGCGAATATAAAAAAATATTCGTAGTCCTATTCGTCTTCACGAATATAAAAAATTCGTATTCGTTCTCTCGCTAATATATATATATATATATATATATATATATATATATATATATATATATATATATATATATATATATATATATATATATATATATATATATATATATATATAATCTTTATTAAATGGTCCTTAATTTTTTCAAAATGATGAAGATAAAATATAGCCTATTTAAATGTAGGCATAGTCAAAACTGATAGTTTCTTTTTTTGCCTTCGTTGATTTATAATTTGTAAAAATGTGTAAAATGTCTTTTCCCATTCTTCAATTAAAAAAATTGAGAGAACTAAAGAGATTCTTTACATTTACTCAATTTGCAACACTCAAATTTACTTTTTTCTCCAACCTTCATTCAACAAATTCAATTTCTCTTTCTCCACAAAATATCTAGGCTATTAGGCTAAAGACATGACCACCAGAGGTTGGTAGAGAAAAAGGATATAGATCAGGGGAGATTTTGTTGGAACAATCAGAAGACGAAAATGCATCCTGAGATGAGCATTCTTTAATCAGTTTGTTTCTATAAACCACAGCTTTTTTAAAGCCTGTATTATCAAATGAATCTTGGAATAAAATTAAAAACAGACATTTTGCTATTCCCAAAATTTTATTAATGGTTACAAGTTCCAATGCGTCAATAAAAAATTTATTAAAACTAGGATCTAACGTCATTTGGGAATCTATAATTAAAATATTTTAAAGAATTTTAGTAAATAAAGTACAAGGATCAAATAAATATAATAAAAATTTCCTCATTTTTATTGAAGGGTGTGTTGTCCTCTCAACATGACCAAATTGAAAAAGTTGCAGATGAAGAGAGGAAGGGGTATATGAAGAAGAGGGGATTACTCTGCTGTCATAAAGATTTATATTTTAACACATTGAGTGCCATGTCAACAATAATTGTTGACAGTGATTTTCAAAATGTGCCACGTCAACAATAATTGTTGACGGGTTTTTTTCACTGGCAGGCCATGTCATCAATATTTTGCGACGTTCTATCTAATATTACATGTTGTTGAACATCGTTGGCACACAGTGAACATTTTTGCTTAAGATCCTTGGCCCCCCCGGAAGATTTTTTTTTTTTTTTTAATGCAAATATGAGGGTAAAATTGGAATGAAAACTTATAAATCAGTGATCATTCTTACTGAAATTGATAAAAAACTATATACATGTTGTTATTTGAAGAAAAAAATGATAAAAATACATAATAAACATGAGATCATTCAATAACAACTTGGTAGAACCAAGTAGTAGATCCTTCAATAGAATTAGGTAGGAGATAAGTTTTCTTTGGACAATCTAGCATGCCCTGGTAACATCACAGCTTCTAGCACTTCTAGCATGGCCTATCCTACATCATAGAATATACCCGAGTCAAGTGTCTATCTTCAGGTATTCTCTTCAAAACTAGCCACCATGGTTGGTGAAGGTGCTGCCTGTCTACCCCTGAGGTTTTACGCCGCTATATCCAAGGAGGGGAGGGTGTCTGAGCCCCAAAGCCTGGAAATGGACTTAGAAAGGTTGAAGTGGTGAGTAGAGAAACGGGAGAACTGAAATACAGTAATGAGTTTACATTAGGTGCGGAGTTAGACTGAGGACAGGCCAGACTGGAGTGGCTCAGTCACGTAGACAGCGAGGTGTGTTTATAAATGTTTCAAAGGATATAGATTAAGTTATCACGCAAATGAGTTTGAGGTCGAGGGATCTCAGCGATAAAGAGGAAGTGGCGGGCAGAAGTGGAGGAGGTCGGCGAACAAATAGGCTGGAATTGGTGGTGCTGGAACAAACAGGGGGGTCAGAAGTCGTTA
>JABUQX010131965.1:0-22500 GCA_015478945.1 Trachelipus rathkii
TTTTTATTATAATCTTTGAAATGTGGCGTCCGATGCGGTAGAAAATGAAATCCTTCAAGGAGTCGAACAAGAATCATGTTTTAAACATGTTAAATATATATATATAATCATATATATATATATATATATATATATATATATATATATATAAATATATATATAATATATATATATATATATATATATATATATATATATATATAATATTATATATATATATATATATAATATATATATATATATATATTATATATATATATATTAGTATATATATTATATATTATATATATATATATTATATATATATAAATATATATATATATATATATACTATATATAGTATATATATATATATTATATATGCTAAAGAAAACCACTTGTTAGCATTGCTTGTATCTCTAGAGCGACGGAGTCGCATTCAAACGGCGCGGGTTCGAATCTTAGTAGTTCGGAACCTAGGTAGAAATTACCTAAGAAGTTCCCCTCCTTGAATAGGGGCTTATCCCGTGAGGTGTGAACTTTTTTTAAAAATATACTATATATATATATATATATATTATATATATATATATATATAATATATATATATATATATATATATATAATTATATAATATATATATATATATATATTATATATTATATATATTAGTGATGCAGGTAACATCCGCATCCGCATCCGCAATCCGCGGAGGCATCCGCACATTATTAAAGAACCGCATCCGCATCCGCGCTTTGCCCTGCGGATGTTTGCGCGGATATTTATTGTCGAGATTTTGATAAGGAATTTTATAATAAAAATACTTAAGATGACTCTTAAATACACTTAAATGAGATACCACTAACTTTCCAACGCTTTATAATTACATTTCTTTTCAAGAAATAAATCAATAACAAATTTGTAATGAAGAAGCTCCATCATTAAGTTCATAATCGGATTTGGTCTATAACCCCACCTTCAGATCATTAAGGTAAATGAGTGCATTAATTATGTCCGTAGTTCACGGCTCACTGATTCACAACTCTGCTCATTCGGCCCACAGCCTAAAGAAGAATAACTTTTGAAACCCTCTTCATATGAAAATGACTGAAGGTTTAAAAGGTTTGTGTTAAAAAAGAAGCAATGGGGAATTTGGGGGATAAGGTTAAATGGAAGAAAATATAACTCGCTCTTTAGTTCTTAGTTGGAAATTAATGACTTTAAACTTAATTTGACAAATTCATTAACTTTTGAAACCCTCCGTATGAGTATTAACAAAAGCAAGTTTTTTTTTTAACACAATATTAGGACATTTTAAAATCGTCACTTTGTGTTGCAGGTGAAAAACTTCAATCTTCCGAACAGTATATTAAATAGTTCGCCACCCATTAAAAGAAAATAATAGCGTATAAATATCTACATACGCAACACTTTCTACAAGTAAATCAATAACATGATACTCTCACTGCGAAGATTTCTTTACAGTTACCTAATATACCGGTGTGAAGTTACAAAACAGGATACGCTTTACATGAGAAGATGTATGCCAAATGATTGAACAAAAGCGGTTATCATCACCTAGTTGTGTGTATTAAAATAAATTAAACGAAACTTACGTATTATTTCCGGTTGTTTTGGGGAAATTTATATGAGAGAAGGGGAAAAAGGTTTACCCTCACTCGCTGTAGAGAATAACAACATTTGTCGAGGGAAAATATTTGCCTGTCTCAACTAGTGTGTATCTGAATGATGTATAGTAGTTACCTCTCTAGCATGCTGGTGTTATTATTTATATGATAAACAAAGAATGAAATCAAGCAACCATATCAGAGAGTAGAAAAAATGGCATTAAAATATATAGATTGTGGTATATCAAAAGCAACAACACGTTCGTATATTGAAAATATTCAGATAGCATAAAATGCAAAAATTATATTATTATATCTCAAATATATAAAAAAATTTTTCTTTATTAAGTTGGAGGTAACTCAATTGGGGTAAGAGAGTTGGTGTGACAGTGTAGCTTTATGATGAGTTGTATGTACAGCGAAATAAAATAACCTCCGATCTCTTGGTCACTACTGTCTTATATAAACGATGTCAGATTTTAATTTATAACATAATACATTAGATGGTGAGGACTAAAGTACTATAAGCTGGAAACTTTGTCTAATATATTGACATTAATTATGAACTAACGTCCATTAAAATCGAAATCACAATGATTTTCCAGAAGATAAATAATAATATAAAGTTTGAGAAAACTATATATAATTATATTTACTAATAATTCTTATATTTGCATCTGCTTGATGTAAGTTTTAATTGTTTTTAATGGTATAATTTTCGATTTTTACTTTTAATTAAGCAGTGAGTTTAACAAGATTTTACTTTTATCTAAGTGCTAAATATATTCACAAGGTTATTAAAGTAGAGGGTACTATATTATCAGTATACCGATTCCTCGCGAGTGCTGCCATCTCTCCGGTGCAATCCGCTGTATTGTAAGAGAGATCTCGAACAAAACAATACCTAGCATATACGCCATACCGCATCACCTCGGACTGGCACTTGCTCTTGATATGTATTAAGAAGCTTTGACGACTCTGGACTGCATCACTAATTATTCCAATTAAACTCAGTTATATATTAATTATTTTACTTAAGAGTTTATTATTATTATCATTTATTCTAAGTTGAATATTTAAGCTATTGAGATTCGCCAAATACCTCCCCCATTAGATTAAGGGTAGATAACCATGTACTCATCGATCAAAGGTCATAAATATAATAAGGGGTAGTAGTATAGTAACGGGTAGAAAAATATATAATATAATAATCAAATATATATATATATCAACAGCTAAGGATAATATATATATATATAATCATTCTCACTAAATATCATAAGTTAAAAATAGCAGCACGCAGAAGGAAAAATGTTTGAATTGGCCTATATCTTTAATCATATACCAACGATAAAAATGCAGGAAAGACTCCTATATCTAGAGACATGCTGATAGACAGACTAATAACAAAACATTGATTCAATAAACATGATTACATGTACTTATATCTACTCATGGTTTTATGCATGGTTTTTTTAATGTTTAAACATTGTTTTTTTATGTGGTTTAAACCATGGTTTAAACAACGAATGTTTCAAACCACAATTGTATGTATATATACTTATCCCTCAGCCCGATATCGACCTCACATCATTACAAGATATATCAATGCGGAGACATATGATCCTCAGGAAAATAACTTTAAGTATTTCTATCGATAATGAATAAGGAATGGTAGATATAATTTAATATATATGTGTAATTACTCTGTCATCACTATGTTATTTACACAGGGTTTAGCTATGATATTGAATGAGATTAGTGATGTAAAATTAGGGAAGGGAAAATAATCATGATGCTAATTACATATTTAGTTCTATTTATAAGTATAGTATTTCATATAAGATAGAGTGAGTAAATATTATACCTTCACTATATAATAATATCAATAGTCTATAATATGAATCCTCGACATTGAGTAGTTATTATGCTGAACCAGCTACTAATTATTACAAATACCTTTATCCTTAAACAGCCGTGAGGTAGGTTTATATTGGATCTACTATATAATTATGTAGGATGAATTTTACCGGAAGATATTAGAGTAAATTGCACTAGGGTTATATGCAAAATTTATACACTTTGGTAGAATTGAATAGGTTATGTAGTGATAAAGAACTTAGAGACAAGGAAGTGACTATTATATCCTATATAAGATATGACTATACTATATTTCTAACTTAGGTGTGTCAGTTTTGGTGTAATTGTGTGAGTACTGTATTACAGATAAATTAATATCAAGTTTAATGGATAATATATTCATTACTACAGATTATGGTTTACTAAGTATTTAGAAACCTTCAAATCAGCTTATATCCAACTCTTATCAAAGGGATATCACATCAACTCTTCAAAGGGATCACAACTAAAGTTGAGCAAGAAACGTTCAGAAGTGCATTCGGATGAGATCTCCGTATGATCAGGAACCTCTGACTCAAGATCAGCCTCATCAGGAGGATTATCTTCATCTTCAATGATTTCCTCCTCTTCAGAGAAAAATGCAGAACTAATTTCCTTATTTCTAGTAAGATGTTTTCGTAAATAATTTGGAATATCAGTCCATTCCCGCAAGTGGGAAAAATGGACCTTTTGTATCCTACTAGGGGATTATTATATCGTTGTATTACATATGCCACCCTGTTGGGGTTGACTTCTACAACCGTAAAAGGACCTTCCTATTTGCAGTGAAATTTAAGAGCAGCGCTACGCCCAGTTCTTATAACTTTTCTAGCTACTTTTTGACCAACTTTAAATGGTTTAAAGTTCACACCAACTTCTTTCCAGTATTGTGGGAAGGTATGTACTGGTGAATGAGATCTCTGTAATAGAAATTCAGAGGGGGACATCTCTAAGGCAATGTGATACGTATTATTATAAATTAATATCGTAGATGAAAATTCTTCATCCCATGTTGCGGGGCGTTCTAAAACTAAACACTTCAGTATTTAGATTAAACTCCGGTTAAATCTTTCGGAGATACCATTACTCGAAGGATGAAGAGGGGAAATTCTGACATGTTTGATATTATGTTTTTGTATCCCTTGTTGAAAAATCTGGGAGGTAAATTCAGTACCGTTATCCGTTAATATACGATTCGGAACTTTTGGGAGGAATGGGAGGACGTGATGTTCCAATTTCCGGGAGACTGTCAGACTAGACTTATCCGCAATTGGGACTACAGCCACCCATTTCGAATAATGGGCAATTAGGACCATATAGTACTATTACCCTTAAAAATTTTCGGAAACTGAAGCAGGTCTATAGCACATAAATCAAAAGGACAGTTGGCCAGGATTTTCAACATGGGTGGTGTAATATTTGAGGAAAAACCATTGTGCATCTGATATACAGGGCAACAACGCACAATATCAGAAACTACCTGATTTACTATAGGATGCCAGAAATGTTTATAAACCAGCTGAAGTAATTTATTCCGACCAATGTGAGCACAAGATACTTGAAGCCCTAGAACTATATGCATCAACAGATCGATAGAAACCATATATAGCAATTTTCCGTACTTAGTTTGAAAATACAATAAATCATTTTCAAAAACAATTTGGGCCCGATGTACTTTATACAGTTTATGGTCCTGATGCCAGTCAATTGTTCCATCATGTCTCTTAAAACCTTTTAACAATAACCGGAGTGTTCGATCATGATTCTGATCAGATAAAACATCCGTGTAATTAATATTGGTGTTTGTAATAGATATGTTCTTAACAGGTTTAACATGAACTTTCAAAGGGGATCTA
This sequence comes from Trachelipus rathkii, assembly GCA_015478945.1. Taxonomy (NCBI): domain Eukaryota; kingdom Metazoa; phylum Arthropoda; class Malacostraca; order Isopoda; family Trachelipodidae; genus Trachelipus; species Trachelipus rathkii. Next base: position 5,363 of record JABUQX010131965.1, read on the forward strand.
TCAATAGTTGATATGCCATCAGCAACAACAGTTAATTGTTTACCCTGAAGATGTATTTGTTGTTTTCGAGACATATTGGGTAAAAGATGATTGTCCCGAAGTACACAGGTACCAATTATTAAAGGGTTGTCTTCCATATATTGTTGGGGTACTATAAAAAAAACCGAAGACTGAGTAACAAACCCCGTTTGGAACCTCAATGTCACTTCAACATAATGGGTAATAGGAGTTCTTTCCTTATTACCAAATCCACAGATGGCTTTAACGCCTACTTTTTCGGATGGTAACAGTATTTTTTCCTCAACCAAGAAGGGGACAATTTCCGAGCTTATTAAATTTACCCCTGCATCACTGTCAACCAGACAGTCATAAATGGGAGTATCAAAGTTATCCAGGATGACACAGACAATTAAAGGTTCTATATCGGCCTGGCACAGGTTTATAATGACGACCATTTCCTCATCGACACATCCATAAGGAAATTAAAATTCAGAGTGGTCACCTTTAACACCATCAATTAAATCATTTTTGGGGGAGGGCATTGCTACATTCTCCAAAGAGTCGTGTACAGAGTCCTTATCCACAGATTGACTCAATTCTGTAGGGACTATTCGTTTAGCGAATGGTTTTGTCGAGATTTATCAATCCCCTTGCATCGACCCTCATGATGTGACCTATTACAATTTTCACATGGGTCAAGGTAACGCCGTTGGGGAAGTGACTGTTCAACACTCTTAGAATAAGGAGACTGTTTTTTTTTGGCCGAATTAGAAAAGTACAATCCGGAATACAGTTCCTTCATGGCTTCTTGAATATATTCTGGGGGTGGTCTATCGGAATGAGATTCTTTATTAGAACCACTGGGTCTTGGAGGAGTCTTTTGGGGACATCTCATACCAGCATGAAGACCATTACAAAAAGGACAAACTACCTTTTAGTTAGTCGGGGGAGGCGATGGAGTTGAGTTACGAGATCTACATTCGTCCCTTGTGTGACCTTTCTTTTTGCAGAAACTACAAATACCCAAATACTTGTAACAATCCTGCATCTGATGGCCTCGCTTCTCACAATAATTGCACAATAAATTTTTTGGATCTCCAGGAACATCTCGGGCAGTATTCACAACCCGATGATCATTACGAACCACAGAATCGGTTCTTACGAGGAGAAGTACAAACAGAGTCGCAAAAAAAAGACTACCATTTGTTCTTTCTAGGAGATTTATGTTGGAAGATTTAGAGGCCCGATGATTATTTTTATTTTTCGAAGAACTATTCTCTACTTTGCTCCTCAAAGCATCAGTCCAACCGGGAAGGGTGGTATTTATTTGGATTATAGAATCAAAGGATTCGTCTAAGTCAATTTTCTTTTCCGGGTTTCGGGAAGAATTAAAATTATAAGTATTACTAGGGGTAGATTGGGAAATCGAATTGGGAAAAGCAAGATTGTCACTTTCCAGTGAATCGGCAAGACTCACTATGCTTTCCCACGAAGCTCTTACATAACCATTCTGTTCTTGCATTTTGATATATTTCCGAACTACAGCTTCTATATAGAGAGGTAAACTGCACAAAAAAGCAATTCGCAGAGAGTCGTGCTCGCGCATGTCCAGTCCGTGGTAAGCACGTCTGGCCAGCCGTTCTAGTGTAAGAGCAAACATTTTAATGCTCTCATTAGGGAATCGTCGAGCAGAGTGATATTTCTGGAGCTGATACTCAAGCTTTTTCTTCTCATCATCTTTATACGAACTCCCCAAGGTATCTCTTGACGGAGAAGTATTCTCGATCATCCTTGGTCACGACCTGATATATTTGGAGAAATTTACCTTCTAGTTGTCTACCTAAAAGGCGCAACCACTGATGATGAGCGTTGGAATAGTGTAGACTACAGTAGGCCTCAAAATCTGCTAGATAAACTAGAAGATCTTGGTCTGCCTCAAAATTGAATTTTCCTGGGTCTAAACTTTGAGATTCTGGAAGATTTTTTAATAGTTGGGGTTAGAAGTGTACCAGTGCTTCTAACTATAAACTTTCAAGTTACATACTACGCTGAGAGACAATACTTATGGGGATCTTGACCTAATAGTATAATCATTATTCAATAAATGGGTTAAAGAGGTGAATCAGTTATTTTTCAGTGATAGATTCTTTGAGATTTAAGGTAAAAATGATAGATGTGTTTAATATATTATGAGGGTTATAAATATATGAGGGATATAATATTGAGAGTAATTACTTTTGGGAGTAATAAATCTGAGATTATATATTTGACGTTAACTTTTAGATAATAATTACTTGAATAGAATTATTTAGGTATGAGTTTTAATACTCTATATAAAGATTTAATAAAATTGAGATGATGTTATATATGCTGTAGTATATATACTGCATTTGAAAAATTATTTGCTTTTATACGAAAGAAGATTTCTTATATACAATTGCTATAAAATAGTATCTATATAGAATAGTATATATACATATATATAATTTACAGGGATTTTTATATGTGGTTATTCTATCTGGAGGGTGTCACTTTTAAGAGCACCTACTCATCTCATCTCATTCGAGTCCACCTCGTTCATCAGGGGAGATAAACAGTCTCGTTATTTGCTTCTACTAGACGCTATCTTAACTTAACTGATAGTAAGGATATAGTCAGGCATTGTAATGGATACGATTATTATGTTCCTTCTATATATTTATCCTATTTACAGTAGTTGGGTATTATGAGGTCCATTAAAAGTTCTAATAAGGTCTGTGATAGATAATAAGAAGTCTTTCATAATTGATCTTATTATTGGATATTTTATTAGTGAATGGAGAAACAAATTTACTGTGGATATAATTTATATTATCCTATCAATATAATAAGGGAAGTTGTAAAGGTCTTTGTTATATTATGTTATATATAAAAATTTAATATTATTTAACCAACCAGTACTTTGAGCACATACAATCTATGACTAATATTAGGAACATCGTCGATTTATTTTTCTCATGATTTTCCTAAACTTTTTTAAAATCACTGATTCGTATGTTTGTTTCCAAATAGTTTACTGATTTATCATATATACTCGTATCTACAATTTTAACTACATTACGTCGATCTCGCTATTTCCTCTCATTTAAATTAATCAATCATTCTAATGATGTAATTTATAATATGAGTATGACAATTAATTATATCTATACTCATAAATGATCAATAAATAAAAGTTGTTGTCCGCGCTATATAATTGTGTTAACTATAATAATAAAAATTATCAGTTATTAATAATGTGTGTTTCTATTCTTTGATAATACATATAGCTATTGATAATCCATAATTAAATCAATTTTCTAAATTCGGTCTGTCGATCGTTTTTTGACCATTTAGCTGGTTCAATAATTTTTTATATGGAATCACCATTACGTAACTAAGAATATTAATAAGTGACTAATATTATATAAGCAATTATTTAAATAGAGTCCGGTATAGGAATTAATTATTCTTAGTAGTGGATTTCAAAAACAGCGGATTGATTATCTATTTCGATATTTTTTTATGCTAAAATAATTAAAAAACTACCATATTATAGTAAAAGTAATTAGTGTGTGGCTTTATAATACATATATGATTATATTCTATAATACTTATATTATGTTTATATTAGGTAATATTTTTTAAAATTATATTAGAATTTTCGACTAAGTAGAAACTATAAATCAAACTATACTTTAATAACTGGGAACAGCTAATTCTCACTTCTCGAATCTGTTCTAACTACTTTTTGTACCACTACTATACTACTACTACTACTACTAATAATAATAATATAATATATAAGACACAGCTAAAATAAAAAATAAAATTAAAGTTAAAAAGTGAAAGGTATAGACATATTTATAATAAATATTATCTCGTATACGTTAACTATAATCTTGGGGTGCTTCTTAGTTATCCTTAAGTCACAATCACTAATGTGTTGCATTTGACAGTGCAATGGAGAGTTATAGAAATGTAGAACTTACTAGCGATACAATGATAGTATCCCTACGTATCGGGTGCCACTCTTTATTTATTTATAGTATATGAGTATACTAGAGCGTGTAAGAATCATATCACTTAAGAGTATTTTAGAGATATTCAAATCTACTAGAGGTGTAAGAAGCTTACTCACACTCTCTCATAATAGAATATATCTAGTATGATGTGAAGATAATAAAGTATTATATCAATTGGATAGAAATATTTAGAATAGTATTATTTAGCTAATAATAATATATGTAACCTATAATATATATATACTACTGATTGTAATGATAGTAGGACAGTTTCTTTTTACTAACTGACGTTATTCTACTCACAAGTAGAACAAAACATATAACCTTTAACTATTAATTATTTTTCACTATATTAGTGCATGTTTATGACCGCTAAGTAAACATACAATATCTTTTTAAAAAAATACTATTTCTCTATTACATGTCAGTGAGGTGGTGTAGTGTGTATTAGTCTCCGACTTCAACGTGTGTGTGTTTAGAGGTGTCTCTATGTTCACTTGTCATCTATATTATAGTTACGTTATTTACATAGGTATAGGATTGTGTGAATGAACTTTGATTAATTTCTAAGGAATATTATTTTTAATTCAGGCTCTTTCTCGTGTAATATTTCATATTTCAGTAAAGAAAGAAGAATAATATTAATAAAACAAGAAATAAAAGGATATTGATAATATGGTTAAGTCTCTATTTTGATGAAGTTTCAGCTATCTTTATTTTATAATGGTAAATAAAATTCCACAGAGGTGCCAGGTAGACTGCGAGGGGAGTGAATTTGGATCTACCAATAGATGAATCACATCCACACTACACATCAACCTACATACAACCATCATATCACGAATCACACACGCATACGACGTCAGTCACATTTCGGAATTTGCACGACCGCGTGCATATAACCTATATCAAAGTAGTGAATCGTATAGGATATACTTAACTCAATACACATTTGATATATATATAATAATACTTATGTTAACAAGATTTATGGTTTATTCCTTTTTAAGAAATAATTCATAAAGGATTTATTGTTATATAAAATTTTATATAGTTAACATATAAAATATGAATATTACTATGGATTATATCAATAATATATAATTGGCTACGTGATATTATAGTACTTAAATCAAATGTCTTTTAGAACAGTAGTATATATACTGAAAGAGGAGTAAAAAATTTAGTTTTCTCAGATATTATTCTACATGTATATATATTATATATATATATATAGCAAGTTTTTTTTGTGAATATATTTTATTAATTCTGAACTCTTAACAGGTAATATTTACTTACTTTATTGATATTGGGATATATAGTATAGAAGTAGTCTAAGTAATTACTTGCTAGTATATAGATAGGTCTTATTTTGTGTTTGGAATCGTAAGTTTACAAAATCAGGGATAGTTGAGTCTTGTTGTTGGATAGTAGAAGTTCGCTTTATATCTTTCACTTTTTATGTTGATATATATTGTAGATAGACAAAAGTCTGTGTGTATCTGGTTTATACTGAATTGAAGCATGGATAGACTATTAAATCTATAAACATGTCTAATTAACTTACATAGGCACATCGTATGCATTTCTTAAGCACACGCTTTATCGTCTCAAGTGGGTACATTGTTAAACGTTCATCTATCGCGAACTGTATTTTAGGATTAAACATTTGGAAAATCAATAGAGGTAGCAGATTATGTATTTAATTTGTTCAGCTCGCGCAAAGTACATGATGACTGTTGCCTCTGGAATTGACCATATTTCTTATGATAATGAGAGGTGAATAAAATGACTTCGTTTGTCAATATGGATACTACACTAGAGTACTTTATGACATAGATGTAAAAATGATTAGATTGTTGATATACTGCACTCCGGTATCATGATCAGAGCTAACTAGTCACACATCTGGTATAATAGAATGAATCAAAAATTGATATTTCAAAGACTCATTGTAATAAAATTTATTATATCTAGATAATATCTCGATATATAAGGTGAATTCAGGAAGTCGTAATTGCACTGACCATCATTTTATTATTAATTATAGTATCTATTATTTTTACAATAATATAGGTATGGCTGGTCTATCATAATTTTACTAGTGATATATCTTATGTATGTATATCTATTTTCTGTATATCGACAGTCTGAAAAATTCTAATATATCTTATATTATACTTGCTATACATTTTTCTCTTATATCTCCTCTCACAAGCCTTAATCTATTATGTACTTCTTATGTTATATTAATATATTACAATAATTAATTATCTTTAATGTTTTATGTATGAAGCTGCGATAATAGGGTGAATATAAATCTATCTAGATTGTCTACTACAATAAGCTTACCGTTGAATAGATTTTCATACTCTTATAGTTTAGATACTTATAATACAACTGTTATTATAAGCCTTATATTAGTATTTACTTGATATATTAAATAACCGACAATGGAGTGATATTATTTATATATATTTAATTTTCACATATATATATATAATAATATTTTTTAACTATATATATATAAATCTTCTTTTATAAATAATAGGCCATTAACTAATATTGCATTTATTTAATACATTTTATATATTTCTGGATAGTAAAAAATAAGAACTTGTATTATTGATAGATAAATTATTTTATAATATCTAAAATTTCATTTCTAGATATGGGGCTTTATGAGGAGTGATGAATAATAATAATAACAATATATATTAATAGAAGTTTAAATATAGTATTGTATTGGAAGAATTTAAGGCACAGTAATAGTATCAAGGGTATAATGGCATCAAATTACTGTAAGGGTACTTAATAAGTTCTTTCTGATATACTATTTAAACTAACACTCATGTACTGTCATATAGACTACCCTAGATACCTATATTATATAAATCAACATTTCTATGTCATATGATATAATATCATACTTTTTCCTTATTAATTATTAATATATATAATATATTATATATATATATGTAGTTTATAATTATTATATATCTATATGTATAATACATTCATTACCATAATAAGTTTATCGCATTTCTCGTGAGGAAAATAAATTTTGGCCTCATCCTGTCAAAATATAACAAAAAACTAATAAATAATCTCAGCTATACCCTATAATTTAGATAAGTGATACCACCATACTACTTAATGTTGAATAAATTAATTGTTAAAATATTATAAGATATTATATTACGTAAATTAAATCATTCTTTATTAAACATGGCAACAAAAATTAACATAAAATTATTTAAAAAATGTTTAATGTTTTAATCAGATAGCACTTATATCAAAGAATATAGTCAAAATATACTTTATCAACAAATTATTCTTGTAAAATGTAGTTATCATTTTTCATCTATTCCGATATAACTGAATACCATCAAACTCTTACAACTTTACTAAGTTTACTTTTTTTTCTACTAATAAATTTATATATGAACAAAATTCATAAAAATATTTATATATATATTTTATTTTTTACTTCATCATTCATATTACACATCTACGCTCAACTGGAGTGAACCTCTAGCCGTGATCCAATCGGACCAGCATCTTCCTTCTGCCCAAAGAACTCTTTATCTTTAGAGTTCTTACATAGATATATTGAATTTTACTACAGCTTACTACTTATAGGTTATTCCCATCTATTCATATACTTCGTGTTCCACTTCAAGTAGTAATAGGTTTCTATATCCTTTTCAGTGGGACTCGTTTATTCCTCTCTGTAACTCTAATACCTGTTACCTAGAGTTCTCTACTCAGATAAGACTACGTTTATTATAGATACACTAAAAAAGTTTACCCATATAGATGGTTTCTAGATAGTTGATATGAAAATCATATAGATATTAATCAGGATCAAGGTGTTTCATAACCTATGTATATACCTCATAAACTTCCTTGAATGTTCTTATAGCTCCGAACAAACCATACACTACGGTCGCTGGTCTGAGAAACTTTCTCTTCACTTAAATTCTTTTATAAAATCTTCACAAATTTTACATTGTTTCTTATATTTCTTCTATTTGTCTCACTTCTGTGATTTATTCTCATATTTCATTTTTTCCTCTCCAATTCTAATTATTCAGCTAGTGCAGTAGCATGATGCATTATCCATTTTTCCTATATTTATTTTTATATTGTCTTCATAAATATCATTTAAATATATACGGACATAGAATACTATGCAATGCTGACGTACATGTCACTTTGATTTCATCGTGAAGTATTCTCTGTGAACTAGCAAAATATATATGTTATTAAATATTAAAATAAAATTCCAAATCGTTGAATTATATTAATTATGTAGTGGATATATAAAAAGTTATAGTTTAAATTTGATAGAAAAGTCGTGATTACCTTTTAACTAATTATATTTTATGAAATGATTTATTGGTCTTTAAGTAAGAAAAATTTTATTCAAGTTATTCTCATGTTAGTTTATATTAACTTTACGATGTACTTAATATGGATTAATTTAATTTACCATTTAATAGTTCTCTTTATCTCTCGCTTTTTCTCTATATCTCTCTCTCGCTCACTCTATATCTCGTATCATTCCCGCTCTCTCTCTCTCTCTCTCTCTATCTATCTTCTATCTTTTCATCTATGTCTCTCTCTATCTATTATCTATCTATATATCTATCTATCTATCTCATATATATATATATTATATTATATATACAACCTATATATTTGAATGTATAATTTTGCCAAATATTTTACTAAGTAATTATATATATATATTATATTAATATATATTATATTATATATATAATATATATATATATTATATTATATTATATTATATAGTATATAATTTTAATATATCATTTTATTATAATTATATATTAATATTATAATATATCATATATATATATTCGTCATGCTGTTTATAATTCTAACTGAATACAATTATTTCTTATTTCAGTCTTACCTTATTTTTTATTATATACTTAAATTCATAATTCTTGATTTAGACTATATTTTAGTACATACGTTATGATGCAATTTACATCTTTTTATTATTTTGTATTTATATTTTCTTAGTGTCTAAATACTACAAAATACTTAATGAAAGGGGCGTACGGGTGAAAATTTGTGGATTTGATCAATTTTTATTTTTTAAATATGATTTTTAATAAGTAAAGGTTTATTACTGATTCAAGAGTATTTTTTGACTTATTCAAATTTATATTCATGTAACTTTTTATTTTGTTAATAAATAGTAGATTTTCTCACTAAACCTATCGCTGTGTCATTCACGTTATAATAACACCACAATTTATAATATATATAATATATAACTATATCATATATATATTTTTATATAGTATATTAATTAATATTATATAATAATTATATATTATATTAATATATATATATATTTTTACTATATTATAGTATATATTAATATTAATATATATATATATATATCATATATATAATATATCATAACCTTTAAAATTTCTAGTCAAAATAAACTTTTTTAATGGGGGGATTTGTGAGAACATTGAAGTTCTGTCGTTTTTTTATAAGGAAAATTTCAAATAAATTTATTTGTTATAATTTTTTTATACATAGTAATAGGATTTGCGTATGTTAGGTAATTTTTATATATATATTAAACTTCATATTTGTTTAATATGATTCTTTTGAGATACACAATAAAAATCAAACTATTATTTTCGTTTTGAACAATCATAAAACATCAAAAACTAAGAACACTTTTTTGAAGTTTGTATCTAAAAAAAAAAATAAATAAACAAATTTAAAAAAAGTTCTCGAACTCACAGGCAGTATTATAATATCTATGCACTACTCATGATACATAATTTTGAGAACCTAAGTTAATCATCATAAGGATAATAAAAATTGAAGATATATCTTTTAATTATAATTTATTATGGCAAATATTTAAGGAGTTATATTTTTCTATTACACTTATATGACTAACGAGATATAAAAACTTTCAAAATCGCATAACTTCAACGTATAGTTTATAATAAGTATACCTAAGCAGATATTGTGTAATATTGGGAATATATTAGAAAACTAATGCACTAGATAACGTCTAATATGTCTTATACTATTAATCATATATATCAAAATCTTTTTATCAATAATACGATTTTCTGTCTCGGGAATCATAAATTTTTAAATAAGTAATTTTCATTGGCTAAGATTCCGCGGGGATTTTGGGCGTCCAATTGTTTGCTAAGATTAAGGATGGGTAGGGTAAAGAAGTGGGGACTTTAAGCATTAATGATATGTAAGAGTGCGATAGGGAAGTGCCATGAGATGAGGGGGGGGGGGTGAAGTGGCCTCAAGTCAATAGAGTAAGATTTTGGGAGGGAGATAACGTATAATATTTACGTATCTTTTTATTACGTTACCACTTTTACATTAATATCTTCTATAATGAATGATAAACATATGACAAGAAGACCGAAGAAGACTTTAATATATATATTATATATACTAATATATATATATTAATAGTATTCAAATATAAAGTAATTGTATACTATATAATATTAATACTATAATAATTAGTATATAATATTATATTATATATATATATATATATATATATAATTTATATATATTATATTTAGTATATATATATATTAATATATATATATTATATATATACTATATTATATATATATATTATATAAATATATATATATATATTATATAATATATATTATTATATTTATATATAGTATATAATATATATCTTCTTCTTCAATCTACCTTTTTCTCCCCAGACTGGGTATAAGGGTGCGTATAACATGCATCCAGTAATGATAAGGTTGTTTAAATCTATTAAATAGTCTGAAAAAAGCAAAGTCCCTGACTTACCGCTACCCTCTTATGTAACCTAATTAATTAGTAAAGACTCGCTATTGTCAGTCATAATAAAATATTAAACCTAGTAAGTTTCACGGGAATAATACTCCATATAGACGACGGACTCACATACACTATGGTGATATTCGTCAGTTAAGGGTGTCATTTACCTTGCCCAGTGGGTTACTACACAACCATTACCCCTCAAAATAACACGCGCCATTACTTCCTATCTATGCAATACTGTTTCATTCTCCGCCTGCTGCCAAACTACATTTCTCTATACGCTTCATGAACTATATTATCTCTATACTTAGACTAAATCCTATTCCTCTTCAGTCTCACTATAATAGCCAGCCGGTCGATCCGCAACAAAACTATCCACTATATACCATGCGCTTTAACGCCAATCACGAAATTTCATCTCCATCCTTTATCTACACTATTGACAATACTATTATTCAAAGGTACTTTCATTTATTTTTCTCCACATTTATCTTTTCTATCAATACCATTAAATTACCAACCTGTTCATAATACGTTCATTCTTACATTTATAATTCAATATTTCTTCTCACACCTAACCGCCTAAGAATATTGTCCATCTGAAAGTACATTAAGAACTTTTGATCTATACTTCTTATATCAAGACCATAGTCTCTACTTTTTATAGATTTACACAGGTAACTAATATACTAACTTAATAAATCATTCACTACTCCTAATATATAGATACCTAACGCACTCAAGATTAGTCCCTTTACTAATCTACACCAACGATTATTAATTGCACTCACCAGCCATACTTCTCATAGCATTTACACTATTCTTTTCCTATTACATCTATACTGCCTTAATCATATCCGATCCATTTTCATAATTTTAACATCACATATATCCTAAATATATTTATACTTCACAGATAACTTTGTTTTATCCAGCTGCTCACTTATAACATCTACATAATCATTCACACTAGAGACTATGCCTACACTCGAATTCATAACATAAACTATTTACTATCTCTTATCTAGTTTTACTTTCAAAACCTATCCTTTTACTCAACATACCCATCACTAAATCTTATCTTAATCATCCTCTATCATACTCTCTTCTATATCACTATAGCACATAACAAAACCAAAACATTTAGCTATATTATATATATATATATAGTATATTATATACTTATATATATATTATATATATATATATATATATTATAATTTTAATTAATTATTATAATATATAGTATTATATGATTAATATATTATATATATTTATATTTATATTCTATAGATATATATATATAATATACTATTATATATATTATATATATATTAATATATTATATTATATATATATATATATATATTAATAATATGTATTAGATACTGCTGTCAATTAATGGTGGATATGTATTAAAAAGAGAAGTAGACAATGAAGGAGAAAATAGAAGAGGGATCCAAATATATAATACGAGAACCGTTTTCAGAAAGGATTAAGATTTAAAAAGAAGAAAATGTTTTAACTAATGATATAGAACTTAAACAGGTTATAAAATATTTTAAACACTTTTAAAATATAAAGAAAAATTAACTGTTCATTAGTTTTAATGAGCATATAAAATAACAATATTTAAAAATCAAATAAATGATATAAACTAATTATTTTTTAAAATTTATAGTTAGAGCAACAAAACTTTATGATATTTAATAGCTTAATTGTTTTCTTTGTAATATTTTGACACTTAATTATCATAATGTATTTTATCATCTGTATCAAAACATAAAATTATAATCTCAGATTATTTATTATAATATACTTAGGGTTCGTATAGAAGAATGGTTTAATATGTCATTTACTGATAATTATTGAATTAATGTTTCTTTCGCATGATTTAGAAGTATATTAGGGCTAGAAGAAACCTCTCTACTTACTAAGCCTCATCATAAGCAGATCTTTAAGTATATACTCAGACCTTTAGGGCTTTAAAAAAGAGAAAGATTGATTCATGATAGGAAAAGTTTCACACATAAGGAGGTGTGAACTGAGAAATGGAGGGCACACTATCAGGTCAAACCTGATGAGTTAGCATAACTTACACAAATTCATGAGATCAAGTGAATCCGTTTGATGTCTATGTTATAATAAAGGTTATAACAATGGAGAGGATATGCGTATGGGTTCAAGTTGCCACGATAGCACTCTAGCTGATTGTAGTTATATATAGTATAAAAGAGATAGTTGCTCAATTGTCACGTCAGAAAGAAAGATGGTTCAAAAGATGTATTATATTTGATAAGTAAGAAGAGGTTTATTAGTGTTTATTATAATACTCATTAGACTTCACATACAATATTCAAAGAAGGTGTGGAGCCGGAGTTACCACCTTAGGCATACATATGTATACTGTAGATTTAATACTCAGGAAATAAAGATATAAATATTTCTCAGAACTCATAAAGTGTATATATGGATTATTATCGCGCAGGTGAAGACGAGAATAGCAGTTCTAATAGAAAATAGGAAATGGTATGTTGTAGATAAGGTATACTTTTAATTTTGAAGAGGTAGAGAGTTTAGAAAGATAGTGATATAGTTTTAATAACAAGAGAGCGAATTTTCACAAGGTTGCAGTGTACCCTCCGGGAATTATCCCTATCCAAATTAGGCAATTGATATTTAAATGAATTAGGTAATTTAATTAAGTATGAAGAGGGTTTAACGTCTCGCATATACCACACTCTGAATATGATATATGCATCGCCGATCTAATGCCATAAAGGAGGGTATTGCAGATTTGGAAATGAGTGGAAAAAATGGAGAGTTGTATAAGTTATCGGCTATAAAGAATATAAACAGAATTAAGATAAGCAGCTGTATATAATAGATTCATGATGATGAAAAGTATACAGTCAATAATAATATTGGAGAATATAAAATAAAACCTTGAGGAACACTCAATATCATTATAACAGGTAAATGAGAAGATGAAAGGGCGCTCCATCACAAGTTATAGGCAGATATAGGAATATTATGAGATATTCAAACAAGATACATGATTAATAAAAGAGAAGAAGGAAACTTAATAATATGAGGGAGTTAAGAGTGTAAGTGACGTATGAGTTATATATTAATGCCAATATCTATACGGTTTAAATAGCTTTCGATCTATGCTTAGCATACTAATACACATAGAATCCAATATTACCTAATGGCAGAAGACCATAAAGGTTAGATTGAGACTCGATGGATTACAGGGCAATACCACAATAAAAAAAGAGTAGATATAAAGTTGGTATTGCGCATTCTTCTCTATTATTCGATCAGGGCGCGTGAAAAGTTTTCCACAAAAGTGCTCCAGTTTTCTTCTGATTGCTTTATTTTATGCTTCTTCAATATGAGTATATGCATCCTTAATATGATGCATTAGCTGTAGTCATATAAGCTTACCGTTCTGTATTGTCATAGTTGAAAGTTTATTAAATATAATAAGTTTTATTAAATTAATGAAATTTCAAATTGATATATTAAAAATATACCATTTATTAAATATATAAAGATATTTAATGTATTAGTAACTAATCTTATCTTCCTTAGTGTGTATATTATTCTTTTTCAGTATGAACATTATGCTTTATTCTGAATATTATTAAAATATTAATTAAAACAAGTATAATCACTAACTAGATAGTTGTAATATATGTACTGTATATAATGTTTTATGTGTATTCGATATGTATTATACTTTTATTTATGTATTTGTTCCATTAAAAAATTATTTATTATTTTTAGAAGAGTCTCACAATCTCATTATCTTATAATACTTACCTACATATACAGACTACAGAAAGAAGTATGAAATAAATACATATTGATATACTCTGGAATTAGCTTGGTAGTATAAACTATAATTTTATTTATTGCGGTGGAAATGTAAAAAAATAAAAATAAATAAATAAATAATAAAAAAAATAAAAAAAATAAATAAATACAATAGCTACAGGGGAAATAAGAATAATTAAATTTTTGTAATCCTCTGGTAAATATTATTAATTTGTATATAAATGTAAATAATAATAAAAAAGAATTATAGTTATAATATATTATTTAATGTAATTGAGTAGATAAGTGATCATCATATTATTAGATTACCTTTTTTAATACCGTTACTTCTTTTTCAAATAATAATATAGATACTTTTACTATTAATTATTTGTTTTTTTGTTCTTTTTAAATCATAATAGAATATACTATACCAAGGGTAATTAATCCATACAAACTGATGGTACTAGAGTAAGTATCGGGGTCTTCCTGTGCCTTTCGAGGGAAACTATTAGGTTTAGGTGATCTAATTTCAATACTACTCTACCGGAGAGGTACTCCGAACCCGTGCTCTTTGGTATTTCGGTTGTCGCGGGAGTTCCTTTACCGTCCAACTACCCCTATACGGGGTAAGTGTATACAATTTATACGCTTGCTCACCATCTGTTGTTCTCTCCCGTCAGCTTAGTGTGATAGGCACAGATCACCACTGGTTGCCGTCGTTTGTTGGATGAATAGGGTTTGAGCAAATTATATAAGGAACTATAAATAATATATTTAACAAGATACTGTCCGCCTATATAATATACTTTTTCAATATCCCTTAGAATCACTCTATCTATATATATGATACAGGCAGGTTGCCCATAAGGAGTTAAGTGTCTTACTGACACTTATGCATCACATACCACGTATACTTATTATCTATATATATATATATATATTATAATATATATATATATATATAATATATTATATGCATCGACTTCCTAGTAGACTACAAAGAGAGTATCATATATATGAGTACTTTTTCATGGGTTTTCTATGTAAATACTTATATCTCTCCGTATCCGCCTACTTACTATAGTACTTATGTAGAACTCCTATTGCTATTTCATAATTATATACTGTTTTTTTTTGTTTGTTTATTTTTGTTTTTTTTGGCATATTTAATTCTACCTCTCTTTAAGGTCACTTACTTCTGCACTCTCAATAAGAGATAAGTATAACTGTTAATGATGATTTGGAGGATTGAAAAAGGGGGCTTTTATCTTCACCTTTTATTTATTCTTTTATTTTTTATATATATTCTGTACCTAATTTGAAAATTAAGGACTTTGACTACTGTGAAGTAATTTAGGATTACATGTAAGAAATAAAAAAAAAATAAAACAAACTCAACTAACTCTATTATATGTGTTACTAAGTAAAGGTTTTTAACTCTTAAATAAATTAACAATATGTGTAATTTACATATAGAAATAATGAAAAAATTATTTCGCACTTTGTATTTCGTCTAATTTTAATTTCATAGGAAATTAGTTAAAATTAATTAGTCAGTTAATAAATAATATAGTTTTAAAATAAATTTTTTAAAATATATATAGTTAATATAAATAATAGATCTAAAATAATATAATATATATATATATATATATATTATATATATATATATATATATATATATATATATTATATATATTATATATAT
Organism: Trachelipus rathkii; assembly: GCA_015478945.1. Taxonomy (NCBI): domain Eukaryota; kingdom Metazoa; phylum Arthropoda; class Malacostraca; order Isopoda; family Trachelipodidae; genus Trachelipus; species Trachelipus rathkii. The sequence goes on from JABUQX010131965.1 coordinate 21,809, forward strand.
TATTATATATATAGTATATTATTAATATATATATATATATAGTAATATTTATATATTATATAATTATTATATATAATTGGTAATTTAATATATATATATATTATATATATTATATATATATATATATATTAATATATAATATATATATTAATATTACTATATTATTTAATATTATAATAATATTTATATATATTATATTTAATATATATATATATATAATATATTATATATTATATATATATATATTATAATATTATTATTAATATATATATATTATATATATATATATTTTATATAATATATATATATATTAATATATATATTATTATATATAAGTATTCTATTAGTGTTGAATAGAGGATTGGATATCACTATTTTCCTACATGAAATCAAAAGGATTTCTGCAAGAATTATATATATTTGATAATAGGCTTCATCATATATATTATTACTGATCGTTTAACACTCTTCTTCTCTTTCTCATTTTATTCATATATATATATATATATATATCTATATAATATAAATATATATATATAATATATATATATTAATATATATAATACATATTACATTAATATTATATTAATAATATATATATATTTTATATATATATATATATTATTAATAATATAATATATAATATAATATATAATATATAGTTTATATTATATATTTATATAAATGTCTAT
>JABUQX010131965.1:27500-30000 GCA_015478945.1 Trachelipus rathkii
CTGGCCATGTCCGCGAAGGAGAAAGCTACTTGGATGATTGTCTTGGTAGAGGTTATTAAATTCCGAAACTTTTTGTTTTTACGCTGTCATACCATTTTCTTTCAAATAATATATCCGTAGTATTTTTTTTTTGAGAGTGTATTGAAGCAGATTGATACTTTCGTTAGCTGTACAAAGCCCAAGAATTTCAACGTGAAAAAACAGAAGATCGTCCACTACAAAAAATTTCTGTAAATTTACTATATCGATGCTTCTTGATTTTTCATTTTAGCCTCCAATATATTTGTAGTTTTATATTAGTTTCAAGAGTATTTGCTTTGTTCATAAACTTGGAATTGGAGATCCTTAACTCTTTTACTCATTTTAATTTCTAACATTTTCCTTGTGTTTGTTTGCTTAGATAAGTTCTTAACCAGATATCATTCTTTCCTTTCCGATAATAAATTACGGATTGAAAAGTCGTCCGATTACGATGTCATGGAAAACAATATCGAAGTAATCCAAACCACAATGGATAAGGATGCCATTGCGGAATGCTTCAACAGTTGATTATCGTGGCGAATACTACTCACAAGTACGAGCGTAATCATAAATCTATTATTGCTCAGATTTTTGATTGTGACTCAAATTACTGTCACTACCATAGAGCGGCATTAGGCCAAGTCATTTTAATGCAATTTCCACTAAAGTTGCTAAATTTTATTAAAAAGTCATCAGAACATTTCCTATTCGCATTCCATAGTAGTCGCGCGTGCGATGCAATAATTTATTTTTAAATATTTGCGAAAGTAGATGCGAATATTTAAACCCGATAATATTATACTGATATATATATATATATATATAATATATATATATATATTATATAATTATATATATATATATATATATTATAATATTATTATTATATATATATATATATATTTATATATATATATATATATATTATATTTATATATATATATATATATATATAGTATATAATATATATTATTTTTTTGCATCTTTTCTCAAGAAAAAAAAATATTCGCTGGAATCGTTCAATTGCCAATAATTTAGCCTCATTCTTGGTGATTTACAAAATTACAGGGTCAGCTTCTGGAATGTCGTCATATGTATTTAAAACTATTAATGCTACAGTAAACATTGGTGGAATTGTGGTTAATTTTAGTGCTGAAAGTAAAAAAAAAAAATAAAAAAAATAAAAAAAAAAAAATAAATATATATATATATATATATTATTTAATATTTATATATATATATATATATATTATATATATTATATAGTATAATATATATATATAGTACTATATTTTATATATATATATATATATATATATATATATATATTATATATATATATACTATATATATATATATATATTATATATATATATATATGTATATATATATAATTAATTTATATATATTATTCTATATTATATTTATATATATATATATATATATATATATATATATATTATATACTATATATATATATATACTATATATATATATATATATTATATATATTATATATATATATATATATATATTTCTCAAAAACTACAATAGTAACAGCAAAAAGAATACATTTTTGGGATCCTGGTAAACTTCTCACAATAGGAAAATGGTAAAAAAAAAATTATTGTTGAAAGGAAGTGGTGTATTCCTACCCTTGTTATTTTGAACCTTTTATTTGGTTTCTCGTTAAAAATACATAGGGAGTTTCTATTAAATTTTCTTTTTTTTTTTTTACTAATGAATACCCCGGTATACCGCCCCTATGGCAGGAGTCGGGTCTCTCGGCTTCCGTGGGAACTACGGTCAGGATTATTCCCCCTCGGGAGGGTCTCCCGAACGCCCGCTCTTTGGTATTTGGGTGTCGCGGGGTTTCCTCCGCCCCTCCCCTACGGGGTATAGAAAACATCCCCCCCGTATGGTTCCCGTAAGCTCGAGCCCCTAGTTGTGCTGGTAATAAAGCAAAATTTAATCAAAGTCTATTTATTTTTAACTAGAAACCAATAAAAGTTGTTTAAATAGGCCTTCTAATCATATTACTATAATTATTAACAATAATTTTTTTTTCATTATATTTTTACATTTTCTATGTGAAATTTTACAGGATTCCAAAAATGTATTCCTTTTCGCTGTAGCTATTTTAGTTTTTGAGATTTTTTTTTTTTTTTTTTTTTTTTTTTTTTTTTTTTTTTTTTTTTTACATTTCATGCTTAAAATTGGACCAGCATTCACCAATGTATTCGTTTTACTTATAGCATGATTAGTTTTTAAGATACATATGACGGATAATCCAGAAGCTGGCCAATTACAGTTATCGTACAGTGTTATTACTGCATGAAATGTTTGTAATATATGGCAGTAATAGTTGCAATTGGGGCCTATAATATTAATATTTGTTTTTTTTCATATACTCACACCCTTCAAACACTGAATATTTATTAACATTATGATAACTGTTGTAAAGAGAACCAAAAGAAAA
>JABUQX010131966.1:0-7500 GCA_015478945.1 Trachelipus rathkii
ATATATATATCATATATAATATATATATATTAATTTATATGAAATATATATTATCATTATATATATATATATACTTAATTCTATAATATATATATATTATATTATTATATTATAACGGGTCATTTAGGGTCGTAATAAAGCTACCATCGTGGTTTTCAGTTATCTCTAGCAACATGATGACTCATTTAGCAACTCAACTGGTTCGACATTCAAGAGCAATTTTAATAACACGAGATGATTCATCTTGCGATCTCACGGTAGACGAACCACAGATCTTAATATAACAGTCTAATCTACGTCACTAGGCACTTCACTCTCAGATACGATATACTCTAAAATTACTGTAAGATCAGATTTTCGTATCATCCCATTTGTAACTCAAAATAATTCAAATAATTAAAATCAAATGTTGGTTCATATTCATATCGCGCCATTTGACGAACTATCACTCAGAAAATGATGTGTACTTCTTACCAGCCAGAACATGTTCAACAATATCATACGGTCTAATGTGGAAAGATTTCTTGTGGCTATTGGTATCAGACGCGGTATTAATAAGTAAACATTAACCATTCTCTCTCTCTCTCTCTCTCGTCAGTCTCTCTCTTCTCTCTACTCTGCTCATATATACTATATATACTATATTATATATAATTAACTATATATGAAATTCTTAATATTTACAGATTTTTCTCTTTCTTTCATTAAAAATTAGATCCATTATAATTTATACATTTATTAATATAGAAACTTATATGTAGTTTTTTAGGTACAGGATGTCTCATCAATCCTGGGGCTGGTTCCTTTAATCTTATAATATCTATCTATAATATATAATTATAATATATTAATATAATATATATATATATATATATATATATATATATATATATATATATATATATAAATTCATACTATATATCTATAATTTATACCTATATACATCCTACGTATATTATATTATAATTTACATAGATATTTAATATATATATTTATATATTATTATATTTATTTTTATTATGATTATTTAATGATTAATTATTATTGATACTATTATCTTATTTAACATAGGCTATTTAACCACGCCACGCCTTAAATTGACCTGATTTCAAAATATCTCAATACCAGATCTCACGTTTAGAGGTGTGGATCTAAAAAGAGTTCTTTATAAATTTATTGCCCACAGAGAGTGTTGAGGGTATGTATCGTATCCTTTCGGTGGCTTAATATATTTTGATTTAATGTCCAGGATAGTAAACTAGCGAAAAGACGTATAAGGCTTGAAGCTGGTAAGTAGAATAGTCTTTAACATTGCAACGATGAAATTCAGGGAACGGTGAAAAAATCGCTGATATATAATATACTATATTATATTACTCATCATAATATATATATATATTTTAATATATCATATAGTACTTCATATTTTTCATCTATTATATATAATATTTATATATCTATATATTAATATATTATATTATAATATATTATATTATAGTTAATAATATTATATTATATAATATATATACCTATATATTCATATTTATTTATATTATATTATATTAATTTTAATAAATATATTAACTATATTAATATATGTAACGAAAAGATGAATTTCGAAAATATACGTACGGCGGTTTAACTCTATAATGACGGATCATAATTAAAATATAGATGAGTATTATCAATATGTATTTTAATAAATAACGAAGTAATTGATTATTCGTATAATTAAAATACTTGCTCTTAGAACTCTTTTTACGTTGTATTCAACGTTAAATAATATTATTAAATTTACATCACGTAATAGAAAGTACATTCCTTTCATTGCTATTGGCTACTCCTTTTATTCATATCATCTAAGCTAGTTCTTTGATGGTGCGTGGTTTCTTTTAGCTTACTAAGAATTATGCTGACGTTTGACTCTCGCAGAGAACTATCATGTTATAATTATAAATCGTCGACTATTAGTCAGGAACTATTGTTAAATAAAACACAGTCCACGATTGGCGTTAAGACGAAAGCCTGTATTGTCGATAATATATTTGGTCCTCCCGTACGCAAGGTTGGGTGACTGCAGAGAAATTATGACTGAAAGTTATTTACAGGATATTCTGTCATATTCCACAGATGCACTATACAAACATGGCCGGACGCGAGAGAGGTCACATCACACTAGAGCTCATGCACACTCTTATTATATACTCAATAACAAGAAAGGTCAAATAACACATATATATATATAGTACATAAATAAAGAGTTGAATGTAACATATGTGCTTCTGCTATCAACATATTTATATTGTATATATGGAAAATTCACTAATGAGAAAAGAGAAATAAACATCCACATGAAGGGGTAGCTGAGTCATCTTTTCCCTATAAATATTTAGCGGAGGTGTCGCAAGACCAGATACATTATTTTATTTTTTATTTCCGTAGCAGTAGTGCCTCGAATCGGCTCACTCCAGGATATATCAGCCGATCCACAGTGGGCAGGTCATACTTTTTCTCACATCCTGTCTCGTCACACTCTCTCACAGATGCCGTATGCCCTAAATCGGTTTTTTCCATTCCGGCTCGATAACTCTTTTTACACACATGGACCAACACACTCTTCCTTCTTGTTACGTTTTTATCGGCATTACCAGATTCACTAGTTCGGAGCATACGTAATTCATTGCTACATCCAATTTAACAGCGGGCAAATCCACCAAATAACAAGAAGCAACAAGAGAAAATTATATTTTTTTCATGGGACAAGGAATAAGGGAGAGGGTTCAGTGTCAGGGTCGTCAGGTCCAGGTCAAAGGTCAAGGGTCACTGGTCAGGTCAGGTCAGGTACGCGTTAGGTTAAGGTTAGTGGTTTAGTCTTAGGTGTATGGCTTCACGGTTAGGTCGTAGGTTAGGTCTAAAGGTTAGGTTCGATAAGGTGTACCATGCAGCTTATGAGTATAAGTTTAAGTATAAGTCTATATTACGTTAAGTTAAAGTTAACGTTAACGTTGAAGTTTAATTAAGTTAAGTTAAGTTATATCAGTTAAAGGGTTAAGTTAGGGTGGGGCTTAATGTTTAAGTTAAGTTAATGTTAAAGTAAACCTAAAGTTAAGTTAAAGCAAAGTTTAAAGTTAAAGTCAACAGTATAAAGTTAAGTTAAAGTTAAAGTTAAGTTTAAGTTAAGTTAAAGTTAAGTTAAGATTAAGTTTATATAAAGTTAGTATAAAGTTTATATAAAGTTATTACAGTTAACGTTAAAGTTTAAGTTTAAGTATAAGTTAAGTTATAGTTAAGTTAAGTTAAGTTAAGTTAAGTTAAGTTTAGTTAGTCTTAAGTTAAGTTATCAGTTCAGTTACAGTTAAAGTAAAGTTAAGTTAAAGTTAGAGTTAAAGTTAGAGAAAGTTAAGTTAAGTTAAGTTTAAGTTAAGTTCACAGTTAAGTTAAGTTAAGTTAAGTTTAAGTTAAAGGTTAGTTAATTTAATTAAAGTTAAAGTTAAGTTAAGTAAGTTAAGTTAAGTTAAGTAAGGTTAAGTTAAGATTTAAGTTAAAGTTCAGTTAAGTTAAGTTAAGTTAAGTTAATGTTAAAGTTAAGTTTAAAGCTTTAATATATAAGATTTATAGTAAGTTTAATGTTAAGTTAAGGTTAAGTTAAGTCTAAGTTAAGATTACAGTTAAGTTAACGTTAAGTTAAGTTCAAGTTAAGTTAAGTTAAGTTAAGTTAAGTAAGTTAAAGTTAAGTTAAGTTAAGTTAAGTTAGTTAAGTTAAGTTAAGTTAAAAGTTAAGTTAAAGTAAGTTAAGTTTGAATTCGTTAGAGAAACTCTAAAGAACCCAGATTTTTTTTTTTACAAATATCGACCCCTTTTCCCCTGTTCCCATTGGGTATAGGTCCCCAAATACAATATTGGCCTGCCTTTAAGGGCCATCTTGGCTGATTCGAGATGGTTGGTACAAATATAGTAACTAGAATGAAATAAATTTACACCACCATACAATATAAATTATTATGTAATCTCAATTAAATTGAATAGTTTTAAGTGTAATCTTTAATGTTCTAAGGCAAGTGCAACTCATTAAACAGAACATGTTCGATAATATCCTTTGTCTAAACATATTTTCCATAGAATAGTCAGGAAAGACCTTTATTTCGTATCGAGTCTCTTGTAGACAACAGTCCCCTATCAACACAAAAACATTCTTAACTCGCTCAATGCTTCTCCAGTTAACGAATTATTTATCTCTCTTACACTTGCACAATATCATTTGCATAACTTAAAAACGAACAGAATAGTTCATACATGCATGATGGCACAACTTTGAAAAAATTACTAAGCAAATTGAGCATCTCTTCATTATGATTCATTCAAGCCTTGCCGATTTTTTATTACACTATTGAGCTCAGATACTCCATAATTTTCACACATCACATTCCATGTTATATACTTTCCACACGCAATTTAGCTCTAGTTTGGTTCCGACATACATATGTTAGCCGTGTCAGCTTAACTGATCGACAAGCTGTGATTAATTTTCCAATAAATAATATTTCTCTTTTCATGCGCTCATCATTGTAAAGATAACAATAGTTTTTTCTCTCTTCTATAATTGATGCCGCTGATAAAATAAACTTTATACATAGCTGGTCATAGCCCGATACGAGCTACGTGGAGCACTTCATTTGTAATTATATACGTAATATTTGAAGTATAGTACTATTCAAGGAGACCGCCCTGTATAAAATTTTCACGTTTTTCGTTTTAATCTAAAGCAAAACTTGTATTTTTGAGGTGTAAACTCTAATACATATCCTTGAAAGTTTGAAAGAAATCTGAAAAGTGGTTTGAAATTTGGGGGGGGGGAGCCCCAAGTTCTGAATTTCGTACTTGTTTCACTAAAAAGCTCATAAAAGTATCATTTTTCAAGATATTTCAATTCAAAAATAATTTCACGAAAGTACGTAAATATAATGAAGTAATAAAGATATAATCAGCTTACCTTTTGCGATATTACCATAAAAATAAAAAATAGACATTTCATATTAATATCTATCTTTTTGTCATAAAAATTTTTGAGATAATTTTATATTTTCAAGGTTCTTTATCTTTCCAATCAGACATACAGATAAACTGATTCTTTCAGAATTTTTTAATAAAACTCTTGTGTTACAATATCTCTGAAGGGTCTATGAGAAGCTTTCTGGACAAGTTTATCATTATAGAACGTACAACTTTTTTTTTTAAAATGATTTTTTATCTCAGTTGATATGGGAAAAAATAAATTTTTGAGCGAAAATCGCCATATAAACAAAAACTTTGAAAAATTTAATGTCCTCTTACAGAAAGTAAAAAGAATTTTTTTATAACTACTTTAATTTTTAATTAACATTTAGATTAATCTAATAATTTATAGATTGATTTAATCATCGTGTTCCGTGGCTCGAAATAAATGCCATGCAAAGTCCGCGGTTGGGTACTGTTTTGAAACCATACACCCTGTATTTATCACAGTATTTTATGATACTTTATTATTCTTTGCGTTCTTTCAAGGATATTTCAACAAATGTATCAAAATAATATAAAAAATATATAAATGCGATATAATACTGATACACGCTATATAATCATACCTATTATATGAAGATTACTAATATATATATATTATAGTAGTCTTTCTATATATATAATATATATATATCTTTTATATATATCAGTAATCATCATCTATTAAATCTATAGATATATATACTATATTATAAATAATATAAATATAATGATATAATCCCAAAGTAGACTTTTTCTATTTTCCCCTATGTGAAATCGCACAGAAATGTTTAAATCAAAACACGAATAATGAAACAGTAAAGTTGCCTTGATACAAGTGAAATTGAACAGAAATGTACATAAAGCGAAATTGCAGGGAGATGCTGATAAGGCAAAGTTGAACAGATATACTGATAAATCGAAATTGAACAGAGATGCTGATAAAGTGAAAATGAACGGAAATGGCTAAATGCATGGCGAAATTCTAAGGATGCTGATCATGCACACATTTGTAAACAGGCCAGAGTACAGATAGAGCAAAACTTCGATCCAGAGATGCCTGATAATGTGAAATTGAACCGGAATTTGTAAAGATATGTTGCGAGAGTATTCATATATGTGAGCCGTATATATGATACTCATATGTTATATCATATATATTATATATTATATATATATATATATATATTATATTTTTTTATAGTATACTGTAAAATAATTATTACTATATATCTCATTATGTGTATATATACTATGACCATTAGTATTTATTAATATCATAGATATATCCATATATTATATTAATATATAGAATGGGACATAATTAATAATATTCCCTAATACTTCCAAATATTTTATACTCCCGGCTTCCGGCTTCCGACTCCTGATTTCTCATTTTTCAAAACTTTTAGAGTCTTACCTCCGATTTGTCAGAATAGCGTATCTTCATTTGACATAAAGTACTTTTTGAGAACAAAATTATACTTGGCTCCAGCTCCAGTGTCCGTCAGACGGCACTCGGCACTGCTCCGACCTTGCTCGGCACCGGCCACAGGTTTTATTTCAAAATTGCCCAGCTCCAACTTCCTGCAAAACTATTTTCACATGCAAAAAAATTCTTTAAAACAAAATTATACTTTGGGCGCCAACTCCGGCACGGCATAGGCGCTCGAGGGCTTACACCCAGACGTCCAGCTCACGATTCAACCAGCTTATAGTTCAAAACTTGCTACAGCTCCCACTTGTCCGGTCAAAAAATGAAATTTTTCATGCAATATATAAAGATATCTTATACAAAAAATTTATACTTCTCTGACTCCTGCTCCCGAGCTTCACGGTCCTCCGGCTCCGGCTGGCCTGGCTTCCGAGGCTCCGGCTCATTGCTCCGGCTCCGGCTCCGGCTAATAAATTCAAAAATTTGCCTCGTCACAACTTCCTGCAAAATCATTTTCACATTCAAAAAAAAAATTCTTTAAATAAATTATAACTTTGAACCTCCGGCTCGAGAGGTACTCGAGGATCTGACTCCGGCTCTAGTCGAAAGTTTCCTCAGAAATCTTTGCTTCTAGATCGCAACTATCCTCCAAAAATTATTTCGCACATAGAAAACACAAATTCTCTTTAAAAAAATATATCTTTGTCTCCGGGCTCCGGCTCCATGTCACTACGCGGCTCCGGCTTCCGGTCTTCCGGTCTCTTCGGATCCGGCCTTCAATTCTAAATAATTGTTTATCTAAAAAAGATCTTGTCGGATTATTAATATTTACTTCCCCCCAAAAAAAAAAATTAATAATTAATTTAATTGATAAAAATATGTTAAATACTTTTTTCCCACAGGCCTCCCGGCTCCGGCCCCGCTGTCAGAGGCTCTCCGGGCCCGGCTTCCCCAGGCTTCTGAATTCTGGTTCCACACACCATTTTAAAAAATGTTCAGCGGACGGACTTCGGGCAGACCACATTTCACTT